>PVIC010002360.1:0-78492 GCA_004025085.1 Thryonomys swinderianus
AAAAAAAAAAAAAAAAAAAGGACAAAATAAGAACCTGTTAACAAAATTATTGTCTGGCTTTTCTCCAGATGAACTCCTTTCTACAACACAAATCGATTCCCTGCTCAGCACCCTGGGTTCACACAGCCTCCTACCACCTAATGCTAACTGAGTTTCTCAGCCTCATCTCTCTTCCGAGCTCACACGCTGAGCACTGAGCCCCAGCCCCGCCCCCACCGAAGGGCCTCACCTGCTCAGACACACACTGCTCTGTCTCCCACATGACCCACAAAAGGTGCCTCCCCCCGTCTGAGAGCCGTGCCCACCCCATCCTTGTCCTTGCCCTGACTAGTGCCTCTTCTGCAGCAGCCTGCACTGGTAAGACACTTCCAGAAGCCGTGCAGGACCTCACACACACATGAGCGTGCACAGTCTTCTGAAGGTTTTCTGCTCTGAAGCTTTTTACCTGCTTGACAAATGCAACTCACCAGCCTGTGAGCTTCAGGAGACCAGAGACCAGTCCCCACGCCCAGGCTCACCACCATCTTCATCGAGCTCACACCTGCTCCAAAGAGGCAGTGAAGATGGATTTACTAAAAGAATGAACCCTGACATGGAGTTTAGCACAAACCCAGGCACTTGACTAGCACAAGTTAAAGTCATGTCTACCAAGAGAGATGCCTATGACAGTGGCTAAGTGCCCATTCCGCGGGGCAGGGCTGCATGCATCTGAATCCCAGCCCAGTGACTTAGTAACTGTGAGGCTGGCTAAGAACTTCAGCTTCTTCACCTATACATAAGAATCCTAATAATGACCTGACCGAGGTGTTATGTGAATTTAATAGGCTGTTAGGAAGAGTACTTGGTACATGGCAGCCACTATCATTATTATTATCATTAAAATAATCATTATCCTGGAGATGGCCCAATGAAGTCTAGAGCCTGCCGGCCCATTGGGGGCTCAAAAATCTGGGGTTCTGCCATGGCAACTGCCTTTGATGTCCACTGCAGCTGCCTCAGCCCGGGTCAACACCACGCATCCACGGTGTCCTCCGGCAGCTCCCAGCTCTCCTTTCCACCCGGCCGTGGCCACAGACGCACTTGCCTGATTGATCAAGTCCCTATCTGGTCATTTACGATCTGGCTGCTGAAGAGGCAACTCCTGCCAGCTCGAAAAGCAATTAATCTGCAAACAAGCTGGGCAACAGCAGGCCTGGGCATTGCAGTCTCGGGCCGAGGCCGCTCCGGAGAGCCGCAAAGACTGCAGTCGGCTATTTATTGTACATTTTAATTAAGTGCTTGTTAACGACAGTTATTTTAACAGTCATAAAATTACTGTTGTAATGCATTTTGTTGCAGGGAGAATGGAGGGGCCCCAGGACTTTATGAAAGCAACCACAGATTGCCTTCACTTTAAATCAAAGAATAAATTCTGAAAAGGAGGGACGGTGCTGTGGTCCAGGCCCAGACGCTAATGGTTATTTAATGCGCTCATCAGTGTTTGTAAGTCCTGAGCATACGGCGCGGACACAACAGCCTCCAAACCCTCTTTAACACTTATTTGAGATGACAGGAAAAATGAAACCGTTTGTGCTTTCAATGGAAAAGCAATCATTGGTACATTATATTCGCCTTGCCCTATCATGCTAATGCATGGTAAAAATGTCACCAAATGTATTTAAGGACCTGATGGACTGTTAACGTTGGATTCCTGGTACTGGACTGATTAA
Organism: Thryonomys swinderianus; assembly: GCA_004025085.1. Lineage (NCBI taxonomy): Eukaryota > Metazoa > Chordata > Mammalia > Rodentia > Thryonomyidae > Thryonomys > Thryonomys swinderianus. The sequence continues at coordinate 1,710 of PVIC010002360.1, forward strand.
TAAAAATCTTCAATTTGTATGTAAATGCAGTGAGGCCTCATATCATCCACATACCTGCACCCAGAGAAAATAATAAACTGAAGTTTAATGCGGCAATTATCAGCATTTATGGAACTCTTAAAGCGATGGCGGCCCACAGAAGCAGACATGGAGGGAGAGCAAGGCATGGGAGAAGATGTCCTTGCAGGATGTGTGGGCTGATCCCAAGGGCCAGGGCTGGTGAAGCAGGCCGCGTCACATGGTGGACTCTGAGCTCATCCAGGGAGCCAGTCGAGTGCAGCAGCTGTGGATGGCGAGTCAGAGCTGCAAGCAGAGAGATGATCCAGGAGGCACTGCTCTCTTCACACACCACTCCTTGGAGCTGTGGACACCTGCTGACACTGTCAGTCCTGTCACCTGCTGGGCCAAGGGGACTCATTATGCTCACCACCTTGTACTTGTAGGGCTTCTGTATATTGGTACAAACGGCACATACTGCATTGCTGTGTGCCAGACCTACAGCTACGGACTTTCTACAGTATTGTAACCCTTACAGGGTCTGCACTGAGTCACTAACAAAACATACTTCCTCTTCCTCCTGGACACATAGCTAAACTACATTTCCCAGAGCCCTTTGCAGTTATAGTCCAATGCATTAACTCACTTGGCTGGGAAGTAGACACCAAAATGGGATTGGATATTAGAGTACAACAGTTTTATTGGGGGAGGGAGCAAGAAACAGCAGGGAAAGTCTTCAGGCCATAAGTCACCTGAGGCCCCTTGGAGCAAACAGAGAGAAGGGAAGATTGAGAAAGAAAGCCTGATTGCATCACTTTTCAAAGTAAGCATCTCCTGGGCCAAAACAAAGTCTTTCAGCCAGAGTTTCCATTAGAAGTGTCCCCAGTTTTGGCAAGATGAGTGGGAGGACACTGTGCTCAGTCGTTGCTGGGAATGGTCAAGCAGAAGCATAGCATCGTCTATGTGAGCACAATGGTGGGTTAAGTGTTGACTGCCAATTGAGCTCCCTACTACAGGAGATCTGAGGTGCGTTTGCACACCCACCATACCACATGGCTAAGGTCTGCCCTGTGGAATGTGGATAAGACAGGCGTGCCTCTTCCTGTCAACCTCCCGTGGGCCATTCCTACACCCAAGGCCCTTTGTTAGCTTGATGCAGCCAGGCATGGAAATCTTGGGAGTTTGCATACTGAAGAACCATAGATAAAAGAAGTTCACTTGAAGAAGAGCTAGCATTACTGTAAAGATATCACTTGAGTGGAAAGTAAACCTCCACTGAGATAAGCCACTGAGACTGAGGGCCTCTCTGTTATAGAGGCTAAACCTTAACCTTGCTAATATTTCATCTGATTACAGCAAACGTCAGAGGAGAAAATGACTCCCAAAGTTGGACCCTGGATGTGGAACAGCAGGAATTCAAATGCAGAACTACCTGACTCAAGACACTATTCTCTCTCCTGGGTGGCCACAAGCACATCCACAAACATAAAAGCGTCCACCCTGTGCGTTCCTGATGCTGCACTACTACATTCCATTGTCTCCCAGAGAGTGAGCTTCCTACTGGGCCCGGTGAGGACCGGGCCTGCCATCTCGATGATCAGGAAAGACTGGCAAGAACACACCAGGAGTAACAGAGTCTGTCCTTCCTCTGGTTCATGACAGCCCTCCAACCCCAGCAACCTCTTGGTCTGTAGCCAGTGACGGAAAAATTCAGCAGTACAAAACAATGCACTTATTTTGGAACTCAAGTGGAAAACATTAGTATTTTAGATGTATGTATTCTTTAAGCCAAGAATTCCATTCCATTCTAAGACCTGATCCCACAGGCACACCTCCAGCAAGTACAAAGGATGCCCACAGACTCATGTCACATTGTTTATAGGAACAAAAAAATAGATAGAATCTAATAATTCTGCAAAGGGCCGCAGTCACCCAAAGTTCTGTGTATTCTATTATTGGTACACAGGGCACCTACTAAAAGGGATAGAAATATTTGGATTTGGGAAAAATATATATTAAATAGGAGGAAGTAACAAACTATTATTATATGATTCCATTTTTATAACAATAATCGTTATCTTTGTTAAAGCATGGAAGAATGCCAAACAAACTGTTAAGGGTGATCGTGGCTGACACACCAGGAGTCTGATGTCCAAAACAACCACCACCTCTTACGTTCTACGTGTTTTTTGATGTCAGATTGTTTACAAGCCCCAAGAATTATTTCTATGATAAGGAGAAAAATAACATACATCTCCCATGCAGTCATCACGACTCAGGAAGCCTGGTGAAGGAGTGCACAGCCCCCAGCAGGTGGGCACTGGATGTGTGGCTGCAGCAGGTGAGTGAATGGGTCTCACAGGCCTCCCTGAGGGATCCTGGGAGCCATGACAGAGCCACCTTCAAACAGCAGGGAGGTGCGGTCTCTCCCCACCACGGTCTAGCACTCAGAGGCTGAGGGCAGCTCCTGGAGCTGTCTGTGACTCTCCGCATGCTCCTCGCAGGAAGGGCGCTCAGGCCAGGCACGTGGGAGCATTCCTGGGGATTGGTTCCAGGACTTCACACAAATAGCAAAACCCTCAGATGCTTGAGGCCTTAGTATAAAATTGCATGGTATTTGCATAGAATTTATGTACCTCCACAGGTTATTACACTGCACTGTTTTAGGAATAATGACAACAAAAACTTTTCTACATAAACCAGGCATGGCAGCATGCACCGATTGTCCCATCCTCCTGGAGGACAAGGCAGAAAAATTCCACATGGGAGTCCAGCCTGGGCAATTTAGTGGCAATGAGACCTTTCCCCAAAATGAACAAAATAACAAGGCTGGGCATGGTGGTACGTGCCTGTCATCCCAACACTCGGGAGGCGGGGACAGGAGGATTGTCATGAGCTCAAAGCCAGCCTGGGCTATATGGTGAGTTCAGGGCCAGTCTAAATTACAAAGCAAGAGTCTGTCTTAAAAACAAACAAACGACTATAACAAAAGGGATGAGGGTTGTAGCTCAGTAGGAAGGCCCTGAGTTCAACCTCCATGCTATAAATTTTTTTTTAAAAAATTTGCACGTGGACCGGAGATTTAGCTCAGTGGTTCTGCTGCCTGCCTAGCAAGTTCAAGGTCCCTAGTTCCAGCCCTGTAACCACATACAATGATATGATATTGGGCGTGGCGACTCATGCCCACCAGCAATCAGTACCACACCCCACAATGCTGGGCGTGGTGGCTCACGCCTGTCATCCCAGCACTCGGGAGGCAGAGGCAGGAGGATTGCTGAGTTCGAGGTTTGCCTGGGCTACATAGTGAGACCCTGTCTCAAAAAAAAAAAAAAATTTGTACGTCTTCGGGTCAGGGATTTAGCTCAGTGATTCCTGTGTCTGCCTTGCAAGTGCAAGGTCCTGAGTTGAATCCCTGGTAACCACCTACCACAGTGCCGGGTGTAATGGCTCACCCTATAATCCCAGCACTCAGGAGGCAGAGGCAGGAGGATTACTGTGAGTTCAAGGCTTGCCTGGGCTACATAGTGAGTTCAGGGCCGGCCTGAACTACAAAGGTAGACCTTATCTCCAAAAAGAAAAAAAAAAATGTGTACACATTCATTATAGGCACTTATTTTCCCAAACATTTTGAATCTACATGTTGAACCCATGGAGAAAAGGGCTGACTGTACTATACAGACATTTCAACTGAACTAGGAACTCCTCTCTTCCCCCTCAAATAGGGAACTTTCTAAAAATCCTTTCTTCAACTTTCAATAATAACCTGGATTCCAAAACAAAGGTAATTTAATAGCATTTAAGAAACCAATGGCCAGATTTGGGCAGCTGTTACAATCCAGATACTTGGTGTCTGACTGCACAGGCAGTCTGTGAGAGTCCTGCTGTCCACAGTGGCTGCGGCCTTGGCTGGGGCCCTGCCTGGGGAAGTCACCTGCCCTGCAGGTTGAGCATGCGTTGTGGGGCCTGGGTAGAGCAGAAGCACTCAAAATCAAAGCACCTGGGTTGGAGATTTAGCTCAGTGGTTCCAGCGCCTGCCTCGCAAGCGCAGGATCCTAAGTTCGATCCCGGAAACCACATATAGTGCTGGGCATGGTGACTCACACCCACCAGCAATCAATACCACATACCACAGTGCCAGGCACGGTGGCTCACGCCTGTAATCCCAGCACTCGGGAGGCAGAGGCAGGAGGACTGCTGAGTTGGAGGCTTGCCTGGGCTACATAGTGAGCTCAGGGCCAGCCTGAACTACAAAGTGAGACCCTGTCTCAAAAAAAAAAAAAAAAAAATCAAAGCACCTACTTAGAGCATTTCATATATAGGATTTCCAAAGTCAGTGAAAGAGCCACCAGCAGAAAATCGGCCTGGGTGAATTCTCTCACAGGTGAATAGTTGTGTGTTCTGAGGTCCCTATCCTCTCAAAGCCCCGGGCCCCTAACAAGTCTCCAGGGGACCCTACCATACACACACACACTCTCTCTCTCTCTCTCTCTCTCTCTCTCTCTCTCTCTCTCTCTCTCTCCAGTCCTGGTGACAATTTTACATAGGTGTTATCAGCTTCTTTCAGTCACAGGGATGGTCCTGTCCTTGATTCCAGAATATTCGTTTTACTTCCCTTTCTGGGCCTGACACTTTGGGGGTCTCCAGGCTGTAGCATTCACCTGAGGAGTGCTCATTGGTGAGGCCTACAGGGCCGCCATCACCCAGCAATGTAGGAAGAAAGAGGAATGTGCGGCCTCCCCTCCTACAGTTTATAAGACCCAGACCCCGCACTGCCTTCCCTCCATACTCCTCTTCCATCCTGTGCACCTGCCCTGTGATTTTCCCAAATAAACTATCTGCCCATCAGCCATTGCATAGGATCTGCTCTGGGGGGCGGGGAGGATCCAGGCTGAGACAAGGTTTTAATCAGAAATAATGAGAGTTCCCCGAAGGCCTTGAGGCTTGAACTGGACTTTTAAGTAAGAAATAGAAATCACTTGGCAGAGAGAAATGGGAGAAGGAGTCTCATAGAGACAGGGAGAAAATGAAAGCAAAAGAGAAAGAGGGAGGGCAAGTAAAAGGAGGGGGAAAAGTCAATTTGCCGCGTAGCTCCCCTCTCTTTCGAAGTTCCAGATTGCTCTCACTGTCTTAGATTTCCAATCAAGACTCCTCCAAGGAAGCGATTTCTTTCAACACCGGCTCTCCCACTCACTGGCCCGGGGAAAAACTCAAAACTTCTGCTACAAGAATTTCAAGAAGTACTGGTAAATCAGCTACAAGAAAAGAAAAAAAAAAAAGCCATCAGACTTTTCCCCCATGTTTTCAGAATGGATGGATTTTAAAGGTGTCTGGACAGGCCTGCACCTTGCCTTTCCACACCGGGAGGGTGAGAAGAGGGCCTCCCCCCCCACCCCGACCCAGCAGGAGCTCCAGGCCGTGGGGTCACTGACACCACTTGGGGGGCACCTCGGGGTCAGTATCCAGCCAGAGACGAGGTGCTGACCAGCACTCCGGTCCTCAGAAGAGTGGAAGGATATAAGAAAATGCATTTCTGATGCAGAATGGGCAACCTTTTCTCCCCATTTGAAACCAGTTCCATCTACAAAATCTAAATACTTTCTTAGTTCCTTCTCTCAGGCTTGCTGTGAGGCCACTTGAGATTATAAAACTGTTCTTTCCTTCTTGTCCCAAAAGAACGGAGTCCAAGTCTTGTAGAGAGATTTGCACACTCATGTTTATAGCCGTGTGATTCGGGATAGCCAACAGTGGGGATCAGAACAGAGGTCCGCCCACAGCTGGATGGACGAACAAACGGAGGTGAGATATAGCCGCACAATCGCTGCTTCAGAGGAGCCTTGACTGGAAATCTAAGAAGGTGAGAGCAGTCTGGAGCTTCGAAAGAGAGGGGAGCTACACGACAACTTGACCGTGCTAAAATATACATTCCACAAAATTCACTGTCTTGAATATGTTTGGTTTCTTGTCTTATTTTATCAGCACTGGGGATTGAACCTGGGGTCTTCACATTGAGCCGTATCCCCAGCGCTTTTCTTTCTTTTTAAAAATTGTATGGGCTTTGTTTTGTTTTTTGAGACAGGGTCTCGCTGTGTAGTTCAGGCTGGCTCTGAACTCACTATGTAGCCCAAGTGAGCCTCGAACTCAGCAATCCTCCTGCCTCTGCCTCCCTAGTTGCTGGGATGACAGGCGTGAGCCACCACGCCCGGCATCTTTTTTAAAAAGTTGAGACAGTACTTGGGCTCAAATTTGCGATCCTCCTGCCTCAGTTTCCTGGAATTCTGAGGTTACAGACATACGCCACCACCACATGTGATATAAACATTGTTTCAGCACAGTTCAGCATTAAGTATTTGCATTGTTGTATAACCATCACCACCAACCGTCTCCAGAAATTCCTGTACTGTACTCACAAAACAACTATTTCCTTCTTCTTCTAAGTGCCTGGTAACTATGACTCTGCACCTATGAGTCTGAGTACTCTAAATACCTCATATAAGTGGAATAATATAGTGTCTCCTTTTCTATCTGGCTTATGATACTTAGCATCTACCCCGCAGCATATGATGGTCTTTCCTTCCTTCAAGACTGCATAGTATTCCATTGTGTGGCTACATCTCCCCTCCGTTTGTTCATCCATCCGCTGAGGGTGGACCAGTGATCCTCACTGTTAGCTATCCCGAATCACACTGCAATAAACACGAGTATGCAAATCTCCCTACAAGACTTGGACTTGGTTCTTTTGGGACAAGAGGGAAGGAGCAGTTTTATAATCTCAAGTGGCCTCACAGCAAGCCTGAGGAAAGCAGCCAAGGAAGTATTTAGATTTTGTAGGCAGAACTGGTTTCAAATCCTGATTCTCCCTTTTACATTACACAGAACAAAATGATTAACACATGTTGGGCACTTGCCATATGCAAACGGCCTTGTGACCTCTTCTACGTAAGCTAACATTATATAGCATTAACTTATTTAATCCTCACCAAAACCCTATGAGGAACTACTATATTATTAACCCTACTTTGCAGAGGAAGTTAAACAGTTGAGCTGGAATCAAATCAGTGATAGAGACAAAATCTGAACTCGGTCTGCTTCCAGAGTTCATCTAATGGTACTAGAAATAACAATATCCATAAATCAGAAGGAAAAGAAAGAAACAACTTCTTATTAGTGTTTAACCAGTCAGGCCCTGTTGCTGTAGCATTTAAATGAGTTAATTCTTTATAGCAGTACAACTCCTAACAGCTAAACCTTGGAAGCAGCCTATATATCCATCAACAACTGAATGAATAAAGAAAATGTACTATTTATACATGATGAAGTACTGTTCTGCCATAAAGAGAGATTAATTCAAGTCCTTTGTAGGAAAAGGGTTGCACCTTGAGGGCATAACGTTAAGGGAAAAAATTGGACACACAAGCTTAAATATCATAGAACTTCTCTTGAGAAACTCAAAGTCTAAAAATATTTCAAAAATGAAAGATGAGCAATAAGAGACAGGGAGATAGATCTTTTACAAATGGGATGGGGATCCAGAGACTGAAAGAGAAGGAAAGGAAGGGAGGGGAAGAAGAATAAAAAGAATTAAGATATGTTAAATACATGGATCTACTCCCTAAGATGAATATAAATGTTATGTACTCCAAACATGTACTAATAAATCATCAAAAATTATGTTTTAAAGTCCTAACTACTCTCTGAGATGAGTATATTACTTTCCCTTGGTTTACTCCTGTGGAAACAGTTTCCCAGGAGCTCCACGAAGTGTTGGAAACCATGCGGGAGCAAGAGGAGGACCCAGGCTGCTGCTCCAGCCTCCTCAGCCAAGTCCCCGGATGCTAATCTGCGTAAACCCCTCAGCAATGAATGAGGAAGGGCGTGGAGGCAACATGCTTTCAAACTGTCCCAATCCTTTCGAGAGTCTTTGGCCAGAGCAGAAATTCCAAGGACATCTGGCAGAGAGGCAATAAAATATGACATGTGGATAGGCAGAAGAGGAAACGCCACGCAGGCTGGAGGTGAGGAGCAGACTCAGGGCCATGGGACAGCAGCGGGGCCTCCCGGCCCGATGTGAAGGAAAAGGAAGAGGGGAAGGGGCTTGGGGAGCTGCTCTCTGGAGTACGAATTGTACTGAGGTAAAGTGTTTCAGTTTCACAAGATGAGATTCCTTTCCAAATGACCTAAAGTTGTCGGTTTCTCTTTCTCTAACTACAACACGACCATCAGATGGACCACATAGAGTCCCAACTTACATCCAGCTGAAAAGGAAGAGGTTTTGCACACTCTGTATGTGCCAAGCCTGTATTTATGGTGGAAACTGGAACAGAGACGTCCCTTCTCTTAGGAGACCTCCTCATAGATGAAGAAGCCCAGCAGAGCAGGCTTAAATCAGAGAATGGGGCTGCCCGGAGGTGAGTGGGTTTCTGCAAGTGTGACATCTTTTATTCCTCCTATCCAAGCCTCCTATCCACAGGGACTGGCCACCCAAGTCCAAATTCCCGTTGGTGTGACAGTCTATCCTCCCTGCTTGGCCCTGCTCAGTTCTGGGGCCTGATTCCCTCCCACTCCCAGCCCCTCCCCCTGCTCCCAGCATCCTCCATGGTACTCCTCCAATCCCATTGGCTCCTCCACCCTCGATGTTCCCTGCCCCCCATCCTCCCATGGCCGGTGTGAAACTTTGGGCTACACGTTGCTGCCACAGAGAAGACCGATGCTTCTGATCAGTCCTTCGGCCCAGTGTATATTGCACGTGCGCGAACGCGTGTGACACACACACATTATTACTGACATGATTTAGGGCCTATTTTTCCCCTTCAAATATGAAAGGTAAGAGCGCACAGTGTCCTAACGACCCACCGATGTGGCCTCTGCCCGCAAGTCTGCCTTGTCCCCATCCCCTCCCCAGGCCTCAGGCTTTTTGTCCCCACCTCTCTATACCTAAGTCTGGTCAGTCATCACTCAACATTTACTTGCTGGCCACAGCACAGAGCCTGCCCCTGCCTTTGGGGACTGCATAATCTAGCTGGAGAGAGAGAATTAGAACTATGTAATCAAACATTAACCATTGTATATTTTACTGGGTAGGTTTGCTGGGCCTTCAACTCGACTCAATCTGACTCAGGCAAATGAGGACATTGCATGAATTTCAAGCGTGGCTACTTCCAGGACCTCCAGCGAGGTCTAAGAATGTCATCAGGCTTCATTCCTTCCCTCGCCCACCCTCCCGGTGCCTCTCAGCTCTGCCTTCCTGGCGTGTGTTATCCACCAGAGCCTTCTGCTTGTGTGGGAAGATCCCCACTCTCGGCTTCACCCCACATCCCACCAAGGCAGCTGCCTGTCACAGGAAGAGGCTTCCTTTTCTCAACTGTTTTAAGGTAAAATGAAGCAACGGCAACAGAATGTGGTATCCTGTGACTAATTTGAGTCTTCTGCTCAGTTTGGAATCTATCAACACCAACATGTCTGGTGGCCAAAACTACTCTTCCTAACGCAGCCTGGCCCTCATCTCTGTCCTTGGAGCCAGGAAGGATGTGTGCCATCCCAAAACTAAGTCTGAGGTTGGAAAAGACTTGCTGGGTGATGTTCGTGGATGTGGGGAGGGTCTTGGAGAGTGCGTACGGCCTATGCACCCCAGCAGCAGACATGCCACCCAGGCTCATTGTCTCACCAAGTATCATAGCACTTGAGGCTGCACAAAAGTGTTAGCTTCCTCAAGTGAGTAGAGAAGCTGGGTCTCCAAGAGGCAGTGACTTATCTAAGGTCTCCAAGTCTGTTGTTGATACTTTAAAATTTCACTCAAGGCCACGAATCAGAAAACTGGCAGCCTAGCAGATGCTTTCTAGGACTGGGCCGCAGATCCAAATTGCTAAGTTGGTATTACAGTTGGGGTTCCCTCCAAAGCAGACCCTGCAGAAAGAACCTGGATGCAGGGAGTTTTCTAAAGTGGGAGGATCCCCAGAAGCAGCCATCTAGGATAGAACTCAGCTTCAGGTTCTCTCACAGAGTGAGGGGAAATCTAGAACTGCATCCTGCTCTCAGTCAAATACAAATATGGGTGGAAATATAAAAATCCTGTCTAGTATAAACCTATCACATAATATCTCTCTGTGCTTGGTAAATGCATTTACTCATTGGTGACAGCGGCTTAAGCTTAACCATCATCTTGTGGAACTTTGTGTTGGTTTTTGTTTACTGAAATAACCGGGGAGCTCGGGAGGCCCCCAGAAGGGCAGGGGCTTCTTTGCAATGGTCCTGGCCCCCGGGGCTATTCCTGGGACACAGGGAGCCTAGGTTGCTGGAGACATCCTGTGAGCAAGTGCCTGGATTTGGTGGCACCCCAGATCTTCGGCAGCAGCTCTCCAGGGCTCAGCTGGAGTTCACGCAAGAGCTGATCGTCAAAGCACTACAGCGGGATGCAGGATCACACCCTGCTGACCTGACCAGGTCCACTCCAGAGCTCTCCTGGCCAGGCCCTGCGCCGAAGGGTCACACTTCCCTCCCGGGCCCAGCACTTGAACAGCCTCTCCCTCTTCAGGGCTCTTTCTTCCCTCCTATGGAGAAAGACCCATGGCTGTTCATAGGCCACCGAAGCCAGGCTTAGGATTTGGAAGCCACATCCAAGTGACTGCTCCACATGGATCCCAATTTGTTGTCACCAACGCTTGAGATTTATTATCTCCAAACATGTGAGATGCAGAGAAATGGAAGGGAAGTGGGGGCCTGAAGGAAACTGAGGACCCATCATTACATGGCTAGCAGGAGGAGACTGAAGTAGTCTCCCCACCCCTTCCAGTGAAGGGCACTGGACTCTTCCACCTTCCGAACAATAACCCATCAGAACCACACTTGTCGTAAGCTGTGACACACCTCGTAGCTTTGGAGGTGGAAGCGTGACGGTGGGGGCAGTGCTGCTGCACACATCCTAACACAGGAAAGAGGCCTTCCAAATGGATTAGGCGTGCATCCATGTGCCTGAGTACTGAGATACATTATGAGAACTTTATGGCATCCAATTGTCCAGGTGACATTTTATAGTTGGGAAACGGAGGCACAGAAAGTCCATGTCACCTCCTCAAGTCCTGCTAGACAGTAAGAAGCTGAATTGGGGCTGAAGCATATGCTGTGAACCCACAGGCCAACTCGTGGTGGAGCCTGGATCATGGCCCACAGCCCTGTCCGGGCGCGTGTGCTTGACAAGGGAAGGAATAGAGGGGTTCAGCGGTGCCCGATGAGCCATTAACACAGTCGCGTGAGTTAAGACACCAAAGCTACAACCGACGGCGGTGTCCTGGTGAGGAGGTGAGCCCATGGGTCTGGGAAGAGGAAAAGGAAAGCTGTCCCATGAAGATTTCCCTTGCAAGAAAAAATCCCCGAATGCAGATGGCATGGGTCACCATGAACATGGCAAGATCCTGGACTTGGCTTTGTTCTCTTCCTTTCTCCTCAAAGCCACAAGGATCCAGGGAGGGGGAGGGATGTCAGAACCCACACATTTCCCAGCATGGCAGCCTGTGCCCCGCCGAGCAACTTGACTTGTCTACTGCTTCTAAACAGCTGGAAAAATGTCAAACTGTCATCAGTGATTAAAGTGGGATTTTCCAAAGGTTTCAAAAAAATATTTCAGAATTCAAGACCTCGTGCCTTTTGCAGAAAATAAATCCAAGCAGCGTAGCCTTCCCTGGCTGTATCGTGGGACCTGGTTTTCCACTCAGGGGGTTGATGGCATAGGCTAGGCTTGGTGTGGCTGTTTTCTTTGAAACCTCAGGATCTTCTTAGAGGCTCCTGTCCCATCAAGTAGCACACGCTGTGGCCCCATGCTCTGCCAGCAGATCCACCACCCTGTGGTGTAGTGGGGAAGTGTCTGTCACCCAAGAGCTCTTGAGCTCTTGAGCTCTTGAGGAGCTGCCTTAGAGGGTGCACCTGGTGTCATCCCTTGGGCCAGTGCAAAGTGAAGAGCCCCAGGCTACACGCTGTGTGTCCTGCCACGGTCACGATCTTGTAACACCTCTGTGTTCTTACTAGGTACAAGGCATTGTTCTTCATACTTTACCCCTTAGCTCATTCCCTCTAAAATGCTGGAGGCAGGAGCTGTCTTTATCACACAGGAACTGACAGTGGTATCATTTGTTCCACGTCACACGGCAGGTGAAAAGTGGGGCTGGGTTTCAACCTGGAGACCTGGCCAGAGGTTGGGCCCCACTGCTGAGTCAGGTTAGAGATACTGCCCAGGACTCGAGTCTCACCCTCTACCCTTGCACATCTGCAGCCTCCAGCTGACATCGTGAACTTCCTCACATAGGTGGCGTCACCGATCGCCTCTTCTGGACCAGGCCAGAGGTCCTGTTCTGGAAAGCAGGCACGTTCCAAGCCAAGTGCAGGAGCAGCTCACGTTAATAGGGAGGGAGGGGCTTGTCCTGGGTCCCATGCAAATACTGAGTCAGCGCCGCGGCCTAGGAATTATCAGAGTCAAACTCAAGAGGTTAGGTGGCCCCTGCTGTGCCCCACGTAACCTGTAACCTGTTCGGTTGCTGAGTCATTGTACAGGAAGGACAGTTGGACATTCCCTGAGATGGGAAGAAGGGACAGGAAGACCCAGGCAACATGGCAGTGCCCGGACACAGAGATAAATGTCCTCCTGCTCCCTCCTCGGCTTCCATGATGCAGACTTCTCCACTGCTTCTCTGAGAGTGTCTTGCCAATTTCAAGCTCTGAATCTCAGTTAAATCCACAAATACTTAGCTCACCTATAGCAAGCTGTAGACTGAGAAAATGTGGAGGAGGCGTGGATAAAGGAACAAATGCAGCTTCTGAATACTATCAAGGTTGCATCTGGCACATAATAGGTACTCAGTTAATACTCATTCAGTTGCACTAAACCGAAATGAGCAGCCCAACCCCAAGACATGCAAGCCTGGGGTGGGGGGTGGTCACTGTTCTAGATGCGAAGTCATCTTGTTAGTTACATATTGCTAGATAGCACTTTTTCCAGAACTTAAAGCAGGCAATTTAAAGCAACTATGGGAAAAGGTTTTCCTTAAAAGGCTAGAGAGTAAAGATTTCAGGCTTCTGGCCTATATAATCTTCTGTCGCAACTACTCAACAACTACCTCTGTTACAGTACAAAAACAGCTGTACACACTGTGTACACTAATGGGCATTACTGGATTCCAATACAATTTTATTTATTTACATATCTTTACTACTTCGCAGTTTCTGTGGGTCAGGAATCCAAGGGCAGCTTAGCTGATACCTCTGGCCCAGTGGTTCTCATGAGTCTGCAGTCACTTGAAGACAAACTAAGACTGGAGTGTCTACTTCCAAGATCACCCCCTTGTCGGGAGCAGGTCCTCTATCTGCTGTCTCGGTATCCTCATGACATAGCAGCCGCTGATCCAGGAGGAGATAGCTGGACAAACGGAGCACATCGAGCAGGAAGAAGCCTCAGTCTTCTTAGAAGCTAATCTCAGCAGAGGGATCTCATTGCTTCAAGAGAAACAGGCTACGAATTCTGCCCTCACTCCAAAAGAGGCGACTCCACAAGACGACGCGGCGCTGGCACCACTGGGCCCTTGTGGAGGATGAATACCACAGTCATTCATCACCTCCATTCTGTCAGCACTGTTTAGGCACCTACTATGTACCAGGCCCAGAGCCAAGTGAGGACACATGGTGACAAGACTCACACTCTCTCTGCCCTCCTGGCACTGCCACCTAATTTTTTTCATTGATACTTCGTAATAACATGGAGAAAGAAAAAAATAAGAAAATAAACTAAAAGTGGGATCCTTGTATAGTAAAAAATATCCCATGAATCATAAATGGTTCAACCAATAGCCCCTCTAGTAAAGACTTTTAAAAACCCATTGTCTACTGGAGCCGGACAAGCAGCATGACAAGGTGAAGACCGGGCCCTCCCAGAGCCGATGTGATCGGTGTAGCACAGGGTCACATCCTGCCCTATGCCAGCCCAGCTCGTGTGGGCTTCCCGGAAGTGGGTCAGGACTACCAGACTTGACTATTCAAGACAAGTTTTAAGCTGAACATTTAAGGGCGGGCATAGTGCTCAGTGATGGAGTGCTTGCACGGCATGCATGATGGCCTGGGTTCGAGTCACAGGTTCAGAAGGAAAGAAAGGGGATAGGGAAGGGAAGAAGGAGCAGAGATAGAGATTTTATCTTAAATCCCCTAACTTTGCAAAGGGCCACAGTGCTCAATTCTCCGCCGATGAAGTCCTCGCTCTTCCTTCCTGCCTGCGAAGGCCCATGCGCAGGTGGTGTTCTGGGGAGAAGAGATCCCGGATGTGACATGAGGGGAGAGGACGGTGCACAAGGACACGTCGTGGGCTGACTGCTGCCCTGCAGCGCAGCTCAGAAGCACCGCCGCAGAGGAGGAAGGGGAAACGCTGGGCACTGGCTGCCTTTCTTTTGGCCGAGGGCTGTCACAAAGGCGCCATGCCCCGGCGGGCGACACGTATGAGGGCCCTGCTGACACTCGGCCAGTGCAGCCGAGAAGGGAGAGGGATGTCTTGGTGATGTTAGGATGGGCCTGCTCAAAGTGGCTGCACTAGAAGGAAGGGCTGAAAGGACTCAAGGTGGCACACAAGCGGGGTCCCCAAGATGCTCTTCCCTCCAGGACACATGGTGCCCCGGGGTTGTCACGTGACCTCAGCCTGGACATCGAGACCCAGTGTGTTGCTCACCACTCACCGTGCTCGCTCGCCCTTGGTCAGGACAGCCAGCAACACCCCAGCGGGAAGCCACTTTGCCAGCCCAGGTCTAGGAGCGAGGACGACACAGGTTCCGTCCACAGCCAACCTGCTGCCTGGGTGATGGGCGGCCTCTGAGGTCTGTGCTGCATGTTACCAGGGGAGAGGCCGCTGACATGACAATGCAACCACTGAAGTCGAAAGGAATTGCGAACCGTGCAAGATGCTCCGGATGCGTGGGTGTTGGCCCTTGTATAACTTCTGTCTTAGGGTGCAAAAGTCTAGTTTAACCAAGGAACACACATGGCCTGGAAATTTACTTTGCAAGCTGAGGACTTGGGAAAGAGTATTTCTCCTGAACACTGTAACCCAAGGGCTTGGTGCCAGCTAGCAGTAGACAAGAACGCTGTCAACCTAGTTCCAAGTCCTTCCCACTGAAGAGCTTAGGGAGGAGATGAAATGGACACAGCAAAAAAAGGAGGGCCTGGCCTGCCTGCTGTCCACCCACGGCCTCAGGGAACACACGGGTTGGAACGCAGAAACGAGGCAGCAGGCTGAAGGCGGAATTTCATCACTTACCTTTGTTCTTCAAAAGGACAATGTACTCATCTGCTCATGTGATATACTCACCACTTGTAAGTTCACAAGGCTTCCCCGATTAGCTCTCCAGCTTTAGTGACATCATCGAGTAAATAACACGCAGTCTAAGAACAGACAAACCAAACACATGAAGCTCAGTCTGCCACAGGGCCTTTGCACTTGCTGTTCTTTTTCTTTAGAAAAACATGGTAAAATAAGTATAATGTGAACCCTGAAGCTGGTCTTAAACTTTCTAGTAACCACATTTAAAAAAATGTAAAAAGAGATAAAAAGTGTGTGTGTATCTGTGTGTGTGTGTGTGTGTTCACGTGTGCACACATGGAATCAGACCCAGGGTTTTGTACATCCCTACTGAGCTACACCAACAGCCAGTATATTTTACTTAACCCAATATAACAAAAGTATTATTATACAATATACAATATATATACAGCATACTCAACATATAATCAATGAAAAAAGAATGAGATCTTCAGATTCTTGTCTTCTCACTAAGATTTGAAATCTGTCATAAATTTTTCACTTGCAGCAAGACTCAGTTTACCACATGACAAGGACCCCAAGGCCACACGTGGCTGGTGGCTGCCGTACTAGACAGAGCAGCCCCGAGACAGGCTCTGTCCAGCCCTCCTGACAGACCAGCTGGCTCTGCGCACCCGAGAGCACAGCCGTCTGGCCTCCCAGCACATCACCTCTGGTGTCAGCTTCCCAAGTCATCCGCTGTGACAAACTACCACGCACTGGGGAGCTTGGAGTGACAGAAGTGGATTCTCTCTGGGTTCTGGAGCTGGAGTGTGAATCAAGGTGTGGACAGGACCGGCTCTCCTGGAGACCACCCTTCCTTGCCTCTCCCCAGCTCCGGGTGCTGACGACCCTCTGTGGCATCCCTTGGCCTGGAGCCCTGTGCTTCATGTCTCAGCCTCCCTCTTCCCGTGGCTCCCATCTCCCCGCACCCCTGAGTATATCTTTTCTTCCCAGGACTCCAGTCCTACTGGATGAAGATCCTGCCTGACTGAAGGATGAGATGAAACTCCAGCAAACTATTTCTACAAAAGCCCTGTTTCCTGATAAGTTTATATTCTGAGGTTCTCGGAAGGCTCAGAATTTGGGGAGGACACTGCAGTACCGTTTGCGTTGTTCTGTAAAATCTAGCCCTATCTTAAATTCTACTTGTCTTTCTGTGTAGTGTCTGACGGCCCCACTCAACGTAAGCTCTCTTAGAACGAGGCCCTGAGCCCGCTCGCCATTCCGCCCCAGCCCTCTGCAGTGTGTGCCACATAAAAGCCTTCAGGACGTTGAATGCCAAAGAGAAAGGGAGCAACGGAAGAGAAGCATGAAAGAGCACATTCTCTGTTTTGACATATTCATTAAGACATCAAACCACCACACTGCTATAATTCCAGCTACCCAGGAAGCTGACACAGGAGGATCTCAAGTTCAAAGCGAGCCTGGACAAATGGGTGAGAGGTTTTATCACAATAAAAATAAATTACATTTCAATTTAATTAAATAAAATTAAATTATAAGAGCCAAGAGATACATCAGTGCTACAGCATCCCTGGTGCAACCTCGGGGGGGGGGGGGATGAGAAAAACAGGACGGGGCTGGGATTAAGGATCGACGATTCAGAGGGACTTGGGGATCCCTACTCAGTTCTGCTGTCAGATCAGCCTTTCTTTTCTCTCTGTACCCTCCTATTCAGACTCCTGGGCCATCTGGAAGAAAGGACAGGAGTTACTCCCTCTTGTGATTGCTGGAAGCCCATCCTCAACCTTACCCCACCTGGGAAAAGCAGCCACAGGGAAACCAGGAGAGCGGTGGAGAGAAAAGGCCGGAAGAGGGCCTTGCACTTCCTGCCTCTCGGCCTCTTCTGTGCCCCCAGGAAGAGCAGTGTGTGCTAACCACGCCGTCCGCTCTCACAGCTGAGCGCGCAAACCAGCACTAACAAACTCTAGCTGTGAGGTCTAAACTTTTGGATAGGTTGTCAAATAAAATTCAGGCAGTTTAATCAAAGCAACCCCCCGTGAGGGACGCCAAACAAGAAAACAGAACACATGGCCAGAGGTTACCCGTGACCACCGCCTGTGCAGTGAACTCTCCTCCATTTGTCTTCAGCATCTGAAACTCGCAAGCTGTGTGGATCAGCACAAGGCAGAAATCTGGTCTGTAATCTCAAGGCCAACTTTTTTATTGAACTCCCCAGAAAGGTAAGAAACATAGTCAGACACCCACTGTTTGGCTGAAGCATCCAGAATACTCTCTGACCTTCTCCCAACTCAGCCTTAGTAGAGATAATGGCTCCTTAAACCCAGTAATACTCCACCCAGTCTCTCCAAACACTTACATAAATGTGGAGCCGGAGGGAACGTGGATTCTGGGTGTTTGATTGCCTCTGCAGCCAATCTAAGGACTATACCCACCACCTAAACCCCTAGCATCACCTCACAGGACCCCAAATTTGCCTCCAGAAGGACCACAGTTCAGAATATCGGACAGGGATCCAATCCGGGCCAATCTCTCTAAACCTCACTTTTCTAATGTCCAAGCTAAAAACCAGGTCTCACTCAACCTCGCACAGAACTGGTGTAAATTACAGGATACTTTTTTCCCCAGCATAGCTTTATCTTGACACGCAATTCCATGACACCCACACCTGGCCACCCTGCAGGGCCTCTCCCTTGGGAGTCCATCGTGAAAATTGAATGAATGGTTGCCCCTAGAAAATGCTTAACACGATTATTTAATAATAATAATAATAATAGTTATTCAACATGCTGTGTTTTCATCTCAAGGTTTTGTTGTTTTGTTTTGTTTTACAACAGAGAATGATAGGGAAAAATCCTATCCCATAGTAGCTCTTGGAGTCAACAACACGATTTTTGGTAATGTGAAGACAGAGAATTAAATTAACTCTGAGTGATACAAAGCACCTTTTCTTCGGAGATTGGTATTTAACACCTCCGATGCCTGCTAACGACACAAGCATGCTCTTGAACCCCCAGCAGCCTCCCAAGCAAGCATGGGTATCAACAGTGCCCGGTTTTAGGTGTTTACCTTCTAGAATTTCCTTTTGTAGTAACAGCTACTTCTCAGTTTATAGTCGAAATAGTAGCCGTACCAACTTTTCTTTCTAAAAACGTGTGTTTGAATGCTTAAAATGACTCCAAGTAAAGGAAATGTTAAAATCAGTAACAGGAGAGGTAAAAGTAGAAGGCTTGATATTTGGGAAACTTGGCTCCGGACAGTTCGAGACAGGGAGAGATCTTGACCTTTTGCTTTGGAACCAGAAGTTCCGGCTTCCCTAACATATTAGACAGGGGAAAGGGGAGTAGTGTAAACATTGCTGGACCAGGTCCTGTGCTCTGCTGTGTCTAGAACCTGGGGTCTAGGCTCTTTCCCACTCCTTCCTTGGCCCTCATCTCAGAGTCTGCGCCCTGAATTTCATGCGCCTTTGTTTTTTTCAAGGCAAGTCTAGGTCCTGGCTTGTGCGCCCCCCCTGACCTCAGCGAGGGGCCTCCTCGCTACAGAGATGCAGGGGCAGCTCTGTCCTTCCTGTGGAGGCCTGAAGCCAGCAGGCTCCCAGCTGCCCCCAAGTAGGACCCCACCGCAACCTTCCCAGGCCCAGTGACTCCAGAGCGCGCCCCAAGACCGAGGAGGACCCAGCGGGGCAGGCTGGGTGCACAGCGCGGCCGTGTTTGATCCCAAGACGAGTCGCTGGGAATCACAAACCATAGCCATTAGACGACACTAACTTCCCGGTGGCGCCCCAAGCCAGGCCTCTAAACATCCGGGGAGGGGTCCAGGGGCTGGTGAGTTGGGGGCACTGAGGAATCTGGCAGCGAGCGAGGCGGGGTTCCCATAATGAGGCTTTAATGAGGGGAGCCCGACAGGTCTTTGTGAAGCGGCGAAGGCGGAGGCCGGCCGGGGCTCCGAGAGGTCCTTTCCTCCCCAGAGCCCCAGAACCTGTGCGTCCCTTGAGGAGCGTGTGCTGGGCCCTGCGCCCACTTCGGGGCTGTCTTGGACCCAAAACATGCCCCCCCCCCACACACACACACTATACACTCCAAGCTGCTGCAGGAAACGCAGCATTTCCATGCAACAATGCAAACGTACTCATTACCATATCCTCAAT
This sequence comes from Thryonomys swinderianus, assembly GCA_004025085.1. Lineage (NCBI taxonomy): Eukaryota > Metazoa > Chordata > Mammalia > Rodentia > Thryonomyidae > Thryonomys > Thryonomys swinderianus. The sequence continues at coordinate 21,137 of PVIC010002360.1, forward strand.
ATGCATGAAGAAAATGCGCCACGCTGGCCGAGCCCCATCACCCGGCTCTGGCCTCTGCATCCAATAAGGCGACATATTCATCTCCCGAGATGGATAGGAGGGGCCCGAGGAGGCCGATGGGGGTGTCCTGCTGAGGGGGGAGGAGAAAGCCTGAAAGACCAGGGAATCCAGGAAGGAATTAAGGAAGGGTTGCGATGGATGAGAGAGGGCTAGAAAGAAAGGAGGACGAGCAGGTGAGGAAACCATCCACCACCGCAGCCAGGGAGAGGGAAGAAGGGACAGAAGCCCGGAGTGGAAGGAGCAGCACTGAGAAAAGTGAACTACACAGTGGTCCCGAGAAAAAGTGTAAGACAGAAGGAATTAGCGGAGGTCAGAGAAAAATGAATGAACTAGAAATCGCATATAAAGTGCAGGGGACGGGCATCAGGACAGAGAGAAACAAAGGAAGTGAGGACAGCTAAACTGCTCGGCAGGTGGGAAGGGGTAAAGAAAAACGAAATAATGGGCTCTGAGGGTCTGGATTTTCCATCCAGGCATTTATTTTGGACGCTGCGCACCGTGGGCCGCGGGGACACCCCGTAGTGAGTCCAGGAGTCGCAGGGGCGGAGGGGACAACGCACGTCCCGGCTGGCCAGCAAAACCTCGCCTCTCCCTGGGCTCCCGGCGCACAGGCCTGGCCCGGGGCCCACCTTGAGCCTCCTCGTCTGTCCGCTGTCGCATCGGGGCAGCCAGCCTCTTCCGCGCCAAGAAAACGAAGTGGCAAAGTTCACCCCAAAGTTTCCCCGTCACTTGTCCGGACCCAGGGGGAGGGGTCTCCCAGGACCTGGGGGCTCCTAGGGCGCCGCGGCACGATCCCGGGTGACTCGGCGCGTCCCTGGCCCGCGCCTCCTCAGCCGCGGCGAGGCCAGATTCCTGGCCAAATCCGAATCCCTCCCGGTGTGTCTGCCAGGCCACGCACACGGGAGCCCGCGCCGCTGCTAATAGCGGACAGAGAGAACGCGAAAGGGAGAGAGAGGGAGAGAGAAAGCGAGGGAAGGAAAAAAATATTCTCAGCTCAATTTAAGTCTCATGGAAAGGGCTTACAACTGTAATTAAATCATTAAATTCTTGTCTACGCTTCACAGAGCGGAGAGAAATTAACTTCCCACCAACCTCATTTTCTATTTGAACATGAAATAATGATTTTCTGCCCGTCTAATTACAAAGCCAACATCTGATCAAGCCAGCATCCAGGGGGGATTATCGCATGCACGAGTATTAGACCTCATTACCAGCTTGAGTGCAAAATTATTACATCTTGTAATTGGATGGTGAGATTTATATACAGATCGGCCCGGTTTCTGTAAGATTGTAATTACAAGCTTCGTTGGTTAGCTACTTATCAGAACTTTGCAGGAAAACAAAACAAATGACTGAGGAAAACGAGCATTTCATTAACCTGTAACCCGAGCGCGCGGGGTGGGGGGGTGGGAGCGCGCGCCGTGGCGTCTGCGGGAAGCCCAGGGGTAGCCAGACTGCAGCCGCCGGGGACGCCGGCTTCGGCCGGGAAGGACGGAAGGTGGGCCTCGCTGGGAGACCGGCAGCTGCCGCGGCTCCCACCCCTGCGCCCCACCTGGGACAGGCGCACACCGTGCGGCTTGGCGAAGAGGGCCGAAACGGGGCCTGCTGGCTCCGGCTTGGTGCGCACGCTGTGCCCGACGCGGCTCCTGAACCTGTCGGGCCTCAGGTCCGGGGCACACGTCGGGCAGCGGCTCCCTGTGCGTGTTGGGCACGTACTGCGTGCGCCACGCGTGTTCCGTGGACACCGTTTCCGCACGTTCCCTGAGCGCTGGTCGCGTTCAGAGGGCGTCCGCAGCGAATCTCCGAGGTGCTTTGTGCGCTGGAAATGTTGGAAGAAGAAGCGAGGGCGAAGCTGCGCACGGCGCGTTAGTGCGAGGCGCACGGTTTTTCCAAACCAACCGCCGGTGCACCTGCTCTTCCTTGCTGGGCAAGCCGGTCACTTTGACCTAATCTCTTGGATTAAAACCCCCGGGAAATGGCTTGGCTGCCGGCGGACCAGTTCAGAGCTGGGCTCCACCGGCTGGGTCCTGTTGGGGGACCCGCGCACGTCAGAGCTCGGCTGCCCCGACGCTGAGTCCGGATGTGGTGTTCGGACCTCAGGCTGAGGCCGCGGCAGTTCCCACCTGGAGACTAGAGTAGGGGAGGCTGCCTCTGCCTGGGGCCTAGGGAGCCTGGGGGCTCTGATCCAGGGAAGTTGTGGGTTCGCGGCCGGCTCTGGTGGTTCACACTCTGGGCCGAGGGCGGCCCCCAGCCGGCTGGACTGCTTCCTGAGTGCGGCCTCGCTCTTTGCTCTTTTCCGCCCTCTCCGGCAGTCGGACGCAGCCAGGTCGATAAACTGGTTAATGCGGAAGGAGCATCTCCGAGACTCATGATTTCTTTTCTTTCCTTTCTTTCTTTTTACTTTTTCCTTTCTTTTCCTTTTTCCTTCTGAAAGAATTGAGCCAAACGCCGGGCATTTCACCTGGACATTTACAGCGCAGCCCCAGTTCTCCTACCCTGAAGTCTGGCTTTTGCCCCACTCTGTCGCGTGCCACCATTTTGTGCAGATTTTAGGATTTCAAGGCTGTCGAGTCTCAAGAGCCACGCCTACGAACTAATCTTCCCCACAATTTTTAAACTCTGCAACTGTTGCAGAGAAGGTGAAACGAAGGCTCTCTAGGACATGCTCTGAGAGGCTCCGCTGGAAACGAAATCAAACTCTGGGGACACACTTCAAGGCCAGAGCTGCCCCTGAAGTCGCCTCCTGTGCCTAGGTTTGCCTAAAGCCAGTGCCCGGCACCAGGCAGGGGCGAGTGGGGAGAGGGGAGGGAAACAGCACAGACTCAGTTTGGAAAGACTCGTTTCCCTCCGTCGACCCCCAAAGCTGGCCATTCTCGAACTTTCTGTGCCACAACCATCCCTCTTCATTTTCCCCAGTTCAAATCCACTGGAGCGACAGACCAGTGAGAAGAAAGTGGCAAGAAGTGGGGGTGAGATGAAAACTGGGTGTCCCAGACAGGAGTGCAGGAAGAAACCTTTTTATACCCGAACTTAGCCGCCCACAGCAGCTGTGACCAGAGCCGGGGCCAAGACCCTCGGACCCTCCACTCTGGTGGAATTTGGATTCCATTCCTCCATCAATCAGTGCTGGGCGCCTGATTTCCGCCTCTGGGCCGCTCGACTGCGCAGTCGCCGCCCCCCGACCTGTCCCTGGCACGCCTGCCTGCCGCGGGCCTGGCCCGCGCGTGGGTCCCCACGCAGCCCCAAAGCGCTTAGCCTCGAGCAGCAGCAATTCCTGGAATTTCAATGCCGTTCTCGACGCCGTAATCCGCGAAGGTGGGCGTTAGATACTGACATCTCAAGTATGATTTAGGAAATATCCTACCATAAAACCAGAAGTCTGGCTCCCTACCCCCCCTCCCGGCGGGGGAGGGGGGCTTGCAGAGGGAAAGCGGGTTGGCACCGGAAACCAGGAGCAGAAGGGGTAGCAAGACAGGGACCTCCACAGAGGAGAAAGCCAGTGTGGAGACCTCTCCCAGGGCTCTCTGGAAGTTACCCGGGCCTGCTCCTCCCCCACTGCACGCCCTAGTCTTCCGGGCTTCCCCAGACCTCGGGAGCGCCCACCCCCCACCCCGCAGCTGAAATCGCCATTCCTAACAAGAGTATCGCACCCAGACCCTGGGGAGACGTCAGATGTGGCAGAGCGCACGGCCTGGCTCTCCGGACTAGGACGCTGTCACCCCACGGCTGGGCAGTGGGGTGGTCTTAACGCCGTTTGGGATGCACTCCTTCGCCCCTGCCCACTCGTTCAGCACCGTGCCTTAGCCACGGAGAGGGGCCCCCAAAGCGAGGTGCGAGCTGAAAAGGGGGGTCCCGGGCTCAGCGGAGCGCCGGAGCCTCCCCCGGCCCAAGGTCCGGCCCGACCCCGGCCTTTCGCCGCGGCCGCGGGATAGACACAGAGGAGGAGGAAGCCGCGAGGGCGAGCTGACCCGGTCCCAAACCGCGTGCCCGCGCCTCTCCTCCCCCTGCGGGCGCGGGCAGGAGGGGCGGGCAGGGACTCGCTGAGCCCGGCCCCCGCCCCGCCGCGCCCCGCCCGGCGCGCTCCGTCGGCGGGGGTGGGCGGCCTCGCCCGGAAGGCGCCCCGGCGATTGGTGACTCGGGGAGGAGACGCGAGGAAAAGTCGAATAAGAGGGCGCGACGTCAGACCTGAGATTTAGGGAAGGGCGCGGGAGGGGTGGAAGGGCGGAGACGGACACACAGACTGGGACACACACCCCCCGCGCAGCACCCTAAGTGTCCGCAACTTTAGGCCGCCCGAGCCCAGGGCGCGGAGGGCGGGAAGGTGGAAGGAAGAGCCTGTGAGTAAAGAGAGGGATTTAAAAGACGCGCGAGAAAAGAAAAAGTGAAGAGAACAAAAAGGGGAGAAGAGGCAATAGTGAGAAAAGGGGGAAAGAAGAAAAAAGGAGTTTCCTAGTGTCCAGGACAGGGACAGCGCGCGAGGAGCGGAAGCGATCCTGGGGGGGGGAGGGGACGCGGCGAGGGGAGGGGAGAGGAGGGGGCGTGAAAAGTGGAGGAGGGCGAAAGGAAGCGAGGCGCGGCGCCGTGGGGGAGAGGAGGGCAGTGCGGAGCGCGGCGCGGCACAGGCCGTCCGGCCGCGGAGAGGAGGGGCTTGCGGCCCCGTGGAAATGTCAATCAGAGCCCGGAGCCCGGGGAATCTCCGCCAATCTGTTCGGACCTGACCTGGCTCCTAGCCGCCGCCGCCGCCGCCGCCGCGGAGCAGATCAATAGGCGAACGCGGAGAGCAGCGCAGCGCGGGAGCCGGCGCGGCCCAAAGCCCGGCCCAGCCCCCGATGCGCGCCGGAGCCCGCGGGCGGCGCTGAGTAGGGCGGCCCCGGTGGCCGGGCCCCCTCTCCGTCGGTCCCCCGCGGGCCACCATGTCCTTCCCCCAGCTCGGATACCAGTACATCCGCCCGCTCTACCCGCCTGAGCGCCCTGCAGGCGGGGGCGGCGGCGCGGGGGCCCGAGGCGGCCCGGGAGCCGGAGCCTCGGAGCTGGCGGCCTCCGGATCCCTCTCCAACGTGCTCTCGTCCGTGTACGGAGCGCCCTACGCCGCGGCCGCAGCGGCAGCGGCCGCTGCCCAAGGCTACGGCGCCTTCCTGCCCTACGCCGCGGAGCTGCCCATCTTCCCGCAGCTGGTAAGCGCCGGCGGAGTCCGGGAAGGAGGGGTTGGAGCCGGGGCGCCGGGAGAGGTGAGCGCGGGGGCGTAGACTCCGTGGGTCTGGGCCAAGAGGGTGGAGGCAGCGACGGCCGCAGCTCACCCGCGCTCCCTCCACGCGTGTCCCCTTCCCTTCCCGTGTGCGTACAGGGCGCGCAGTACGAGCTGAAAGACAGCCCCGGGGTGCAGCATCCCGCCGCGGCCGCCGCGTTTCCGCACCCGCACCCCGCTTTCTACCCCTATGGCCAGTACCAGTTCGGGGACCCGTCCCGTCCCAAGAACGCCACCCGGGAGAGCACCAGCACGCTCAAGGCCTGGCTCAACGAGCACCGCAAGAACCCCTACCCCACCAAGGGCGAGAAGATCATGCTGGCCATCATCACCAAGATGACCCTCACCCAGGTGTCCACCTGGTTCGCCAACGCGCGCCGGCGCCTCAAGAAGGAGAACAAGATGACGTGGGCGCCCCGCAGCCGCACCGACGAGGAGGGCAACGCTTACGGGAGCGAGCGGGAGGAGGAAGACGAGGAGGAGGACGAGGAGGACGGCAAACGCGAGCTGGAGCTGGAGGAGGAGGAGCTCGCGGGGGAGGAGGAGGACACGGGGGGCGAGGGCCTGGCGGACGACGAGGAGGACGAGGAGATCGATTTGGAAAATTTAGACGGTGCGACTGCGGGGCCCGAGATGGCCCTGTCCGGGGCGGCGCGGAGGGACGGCGACCTCGGCTTAGGACCCATTTCGGACTCCAAAAATAGCGACTCGGAAGACAGCTCCGAGGGCCTGGAGGAGCGGCCTCTGCCCGCCCTGAGCCTGGCCCCAGCGCCACCGCCGGTGGCCGCGGCCCCGCCGTCTCCGCCCTCGCCTCCTCCTGGCTTGGACCCCTGCGCCCAGGCACCAGCTCCGGCCTCCACCCTGCAGAAGCCCAAAATCTGGTCCCTGGCCGAGACGGCCACGAGCCCGGACAACCCGCGCCGCTCGCCTCCCGGCGCAGGGGCCTCGCCCCCCGGGGCAGCCGTCGCACCCCCGACCCTGCAGCTTTCTCCGGCCGCCGCCGCCGCCGCCGCGGCTCACAGACTCGTCTCGGCGCCTCTGGGCAAATTCCCGGCTTGGGCCAACCGGCCGTTCCCAGGGCCGCCGCCGGGCCCGCGCCCGCACCCGCTCTCCCTGCTCGGCTCGGCCCCTCAACACCTGCTGGGACTTCCCGGAGCCGCGGGTCACCCGGCGGCAGTTGCCTACGCTCGACCCTCGGAGCCCGAGGGCGGAACAGGTGACCGCGGGGCGCAGAGGGAGGGGTCCGGGGGTCGCGCCGGACTGCCCGGGGACCCGGGGCTTTCTGCGCCCCGCCCGGCCCCGCCCGGCCCCGGGCGCCTGCGTCGAGCTTTCTAAAGGCCCTCCTTTTTCTTACCCTCGCTTCTCCAGATCGCTGTAGTGCCTTGGAAGTGGAGAAAAAGTTACTCAAGACAGCTTTCCAGCCCGTGCCCAGGCGGTAAGAGACCCCGAGCTTAAGAAGGGGGCGGGGAGATCGGCCAGAGGGTGTCGCAAGTAGCGGAGCCCCGAGCCGAACCCGTGGTCTTTTGCCCCACCCGGAAGGTAGCTGGGAAGCGTTTTTTACAAGGAGCACAAAACTCACTCCTTCGCTTCTTGCAAATTTAGGAACTGCTCGCTCTCCGGAGCCTGGCGAGCCTGAGAGGGCGGCCCTGGACCTCGGTCCTACTTCTCTTCCCCTAGTGAGCAACTCATGCGTCCACAACGGGCTGTGGCTTTGCGCTGAGAGCCCCAGGAAGGGTCTCCGGCCCCAGGTGGCCTCGGCCTCCCTAAATCTCACCTCTTTGCTACCACTGTCTCTCTCTTCCAGGGCCCAGAACCACCTGGACGCTGCTCTGGTCTTATCAGCTCTCTCCTCATCCTAGTTTGTTTTAAAAAACAAAGCAAAACAAAACAAAAAAAAAAACCCCACAACTTTTAAATCGTTGTAATAACTGTAAAAAAAAATCCCTCTGTATAGTTAACGACTTGTAAGCATGTCCGTGTATGAATACCTAAAAAGAGAACTTAACAAAAAGAAAGAAAAAGAAATAAAACCCGTCCCCCTCAGACCTCCCCAAGTCGCTTCTGTAGCACCCCACATTCGCTGGGATTGTGAGGTGCGTTTGTTCAGTTGACGGGGCGGGGGGTGTCCAGTGAGAATAAGCGTATCTGACATTTTTGTATATACAGATAAGTGTACATATGTGTGAACCAAATTGTACAAGAAAGTATCTATTTTTGCCTAAATAAATGAGCTGTTGCCACTTTGACTATACAACCCGCCTGTCTGCCCAGGGATGGATCTGTTGGTGGTTCTTTTTAGGTTGGTTTTGGTTTCTGTTGGTTTTTTTCCCTCCTGAGTTGAAGAATTTCCCAGACCATTAGGAAAGGAGGAGTGAGACCCGATCCTGTGGTCAGGGGACCGCCGTGGTGGACAAGGTGCGGAAGTGGCAGGCCTGGGGACACCCCTGGGGTGAAGCGGTGGGAGCAGGGGAGCAATTTGGAGCGTCTCAGAGACGAGTAGAGACGGGAGGAGAAATCTGAGTGAGGGGAGCTGGGTCCCACCCGCCTGATGAGGGAGCTGCGGGAGGCTTGGGCCCTCTCTAGCCACGGAGCCCAAAGACTTGCGCCCGGGCGCAGAGAACTCGCCCGGAGTTTCTGCCCGCGCCTCCCGGCTCCCATTCTTCCACGCGCACAGCTGAGGTCTGCTCAGTCTTACACAGGAGGGCCGGCGCAGGCTCCGTTTGGAGGCCCCTCTCACCCAGCCACACCCTCCTGACAGACGCAGGGCTGGGGTGGGGGCAGTGGGGGAGACACCGCCAAAGGAGCCTGGGGCGCCGACGCTCTGTAGCCGCGCGCCCGCTGCAGAGGAGAGGTGGAGGGCTCGGTGGCGCAGGCGGGCTCTCCTGGAAGAGGCAGCTTCGTGCGGTCCCGGAGCCCTGTCCGTGAAGTCCGGCTGCACCTTTGCAGCACGGATTCAGGCTGGATGTTGGGGGTGGTGGGCCTGGGGAGGGAACCGGGAAACTTGGGCCTGGAGCTCCCTCTACAGGAAGAAGGGGACTCGGCGCCTCGCCTCCGAGGTCGGGGCAGCCGGTTCCGCGGGCGTCCCGCCCCCTCTTGCCCTTTCGCTCTTTCAGCTCGCCAGCCAGTGGTGGCCACCTTCGACTGGAAGGCGGTGTGGGCGATGCTGGGAGAGCGACTCCCAAGGGCACCCAAATGGGGGCATCTGCTTGCACCATTTTCCCCGAGTGAGCAAATGGCCCGACGCCAGCCTGTGACCACCTCGCGGACTCCCACGTGTGGGGAGCACGGGCGCTCGGAGCCGCGAGCGAGGCACAGCGACACTGCCCACTCCCGAGCCGGCTCAGCCGCCAGCGCCACGGCCCTGGGGACCGTTCCGAGGCTGGGGCGCTGGGAGCGCGGCGGCCGGGGGTGAGTGGGGTCAAGGGGCCTCTGCGCAGGGCGGAAGCGCAGCCCTAGCGAGAGCGGCCTGCAGCCAGCCTCTCCATTCTTCCAGTCCCTGCTCCGTGGCAGGAGACATCTGGGGGGCCTTCCCTTTCCCCCTAGTTGTCAGCCGTGACTTTGAGGGGCAGCTCCTTCCCAGGTCGCAAGTGCAGACCGAGGTTTCACTATATCCATGTGCGCAGCAACCCCCAAAGCAGCCGGCTCTGCCCTCAGAGGGTCCGGCCGCGACTGTGAGGCTGGGGGCTGGGACCGCGGGACCAGGCTGAGGCGTCCGGTTAGAACCCTGGCTGCCTTGACAAGATCCACAGCCCGGACGCTCCGGTGCAGCCTCACAGACTCACCCGGCTCCGTGTTTACCCAACGGCAACTTGGCAGATGATGAACGTCTCTGGGCTCTTAGTTCCCAGCCAAAGGGAGGGGACAGCGAAGCCTGCCTGGGAGGAGAGGGTGGTGACAGCGAGGACGCAGCACGCCCAGCGCTGACTATTACCGCCTCGCGAGTCCCAGAGCCCACCGCACGCGCTCCGGAGCGTCCTGCACACGCTTCTGTCAGCCAGAGACGAGGTGTCCGCCGAAGGGCAGTATCGACCCTGTGCTCCTCCGCCCAGGGAGAAAGGCACTGGCCCAGCAGCTCAGGGCTCTGAGCACTGGGCGCCCCTCCCTGAACACCACCCGGGGGGAAGCGCTGCGAGCTTGGAGACGTCTCCAAGGTCTCCTGGGCTCTTGCCAGGGGACAGTAAGCTTGAGTCAGCTTTTCCAACCATCACATCCCAGTGACAAGGATCCTTGGGCCAGATCGCTTCTACTCCACTGTGAAAGCAGCAAATGCGGGTACCAGGGGAGACTGGGCATCAGTCTGGGAGCGACTCATGTGGGGGATGGCTTCTCTTATCCGTCCAGTACTTGGGTTCTTCAAATGGCCCTGAGTTGACCCCAACAAGAACAAATCATCAAAAGACAGAGTCTCAGCTTTTCAGTGAAGAAGGGAGAGAGCAGCAGCCATTCACAGCCCTCACATCTCACAGGGGGACAGCAGTCCCATTCCTCGTCTTCCCAGGATCTCCCCCTCAGCCCTCACCTTCCCAGGGACCCGAAGAACTGCCTCCATCCCTTATGGTTGGTCCTTAAAATGTCAACGGAAAGTAGTAGGGGAGAGTGAAAAGGGGTATATATATATATATGGTCCTGATGAAGCTTCAATTAGAACTAAAATATGTCAATCACCCGCCAGGAAGGGGTTTCTGCTGTCGGGGATGGTTATGCAAAGTGCTCAAGGTGTGCAGGGATAATCAATTAGGTCAGAGGAAGGAATGTGCACGCTTCCCTCATTATCTGCCAGAGTTGGGGGAGGGGACCGCATCCATGGGGCCAAGGAGCCGAAGGGGAAGATAATCTACCTAAGTGACCATCCACCTCAGGGACCTGTCTGTTAATGGTTTCCTATTGAATCTGCTTTCAGGGGAGTGGGGAGGAGGAAGGTGCCATGGAAGGGGCGCCTAGGGGCTGAGCACAGCTGAGAAGTGAGGAGGTGGCAGCCGCACCTACCTGGCTGCTGTTCTCTGGGGACTTGGAAGCCAAACCAGCCCAAGGCCCTGCTGTTTTAGAAAGTTAGCTAGAGTGATTGACTGCCTGCACAGAAAGGAAGTGGACCTCATTTTCTATTTGCTTGTTTGATTGGTTTAGTTGGGTTTATTGAGTCTTTGCAGTGACTAGGTTTGGAGGTAAATGTTTTTATCCTTCTGGGGATAGCCTCTGTATTCTAGAACCTGCTTGAAGGCAGGTTCTCTCCACCCCTACCCAGCAAAAGTGTCTACCCGTAGATGTGTAAATTTATGTCTGTGTTTTGCACTTACTTCAACTTGAGTGGAGACAAGTCTCGTACTCTCTCTAGGCCCCACTTGCAACATCTGGAAAAATGGAGGGGTGTATTAGATGAATTTATACAAACATTTGTACAAATACAATAGTATCCAGGATCAGGCATAGAGAAGAATGGATTCAAAGTTCATTAAGGGGTTTAAGGGGCTCCTTAGGTTCTGAGGATATTCCTCTTGGTTATAATTGGTCAGTCATCTAACCCAGCAAGCTCGACTGACCACCTGTTCTCTTACCAACCTAACTGTGACAGGGCTACTGCTTCCCTCTGAGGAAATCCCTGCCGCTCTGAAGACCATCTCCTCTGTGTGAATGGGAAACTCTGTAAGACAACCATTCTCAGACAGGGCACAGCTGGGAGAGCTCTTGGAAATACAGCAGTGGTCCCCAGCTAGGCAGCTCTGTCTCACCTTTCACCCAGGAAACATTTGACAGTACCTGGAGATGACTAAGGTCGGATGTTACCAACTCTCATAGGTACAGGCCAGGGACTGTGAAAGGTCCTAGAAGACACAAGACAAGGAATCCAATCCAATCCAGCCCACGGCCGCCACTTTGAGCACACTTGATCACATCGGCCATCAGGTCAGAGGTGAGGAGTACTTGCACTGGAAAATCATCCAACCCAAGATGTCAGTAGTGTTGCTGTTGAGAAACTGAGGAGTTGAAGATGGAGAAATATCAGGGATAGAAATGTTTTCTCCCACAAACTACAGCTTTGTCAAGAGAAATATTAAAGTGGGGTGCCAAGTGGGGCATTTTTGTTCTTAAAAACTTGGCCTTGGAAAAAGGAAGTAACGGTGAAAGACGTCCAACAGGAAACTCTTCAAGCCTGGGAAAAATGACAGAATGGGTCTCCCGTCAGGCCTGTTGGTGGAACTTTCTCCAGCCAAAGGCAAAGCAGAGCAAGCCCCAAAGAGGATACATGTCCGCCAAGTGAGGCCTTTTCTCCTTGGATGTGGATGTCAGGGTCGGTGATAGAAAGGTTCCCAAAGACGAACCTTGGAATCCAGTGGTTTGGGTCTTGAAAGTACCTCCAGCCTGTAGCTGCTGGCCAACTTTTCTCTGCACATAGATGTGTCTGCTTATTTACTTGCTTGCTTGTTTTACCTAGAGGTGTGTGTGTGTGTGTGTGTGTATGTGTGTGTGTGTGTGTGTGTGTGTGTGTGAGAGAGAGAGAGAGAGAGAGAGAGAGGGTCCCTCGTCAGGGAGCAGGAGGGAGACAAAGGCAGGGTCAGGTCTGACCAGCCGGCATGGCCGGGAAGGCCGTGATATCATGGCTTTTGTGCCGGGTGGCAAGCCCTGCATTCTCTCACTGCACTAGGCCGCTAACAAGTGGGCCGCAGCCCTCCAGGGCCTTTGGAGTGCACTCATCTGGCAGATTGTGCTTCTCTCCGCAGCGCAGATTTATTTTGCCAAAGTTACAGGGCAATTATGGAAATGCGCCCTTTGAAGCCGGGCTGATTTCTCTTTATTTTCTTCTCCCTGACAAAGCAGCAAAGCAGAGCTTCCCTGCCTCTTGTGGCTCCCCCTCCTCCCTCTCTCTCTCTCTCTGTCCCTCTCTCTCCCTCCCCGTCTCCTTTCCTCTCTCTTTTTCTGATAATTCTTAGTAGGAGTTTCCAAGGATAATGTCAAAAATCTTTTAAATGATGGTAAAAGTGTGTGTAAATTAAAATAATGTTACCATTATTATAATGTTATTTTTAATGGGATTCTTCTGATGGCCAGGAGGGAGAGTTTATTAACGCTAGCACAAGGCAGAGACCACGCCTGGAGGTGGGTTCCTGGCACTCTCACCAGGGCGAGGCCCACATGAGTGAGGCCCCGTGCAGCCTGCCCGACCCTCGCTCCGCCCTGGAATCATGGCTCCACACCTCTAGTGGGCGAGCTGTTTCCTTACCTCACGCTCTGAGAATAAGAGGCCATACCCAACAGAGCCCCGTCGCCAAGCTCTGTCCGTTATTCACCACCGTAGCATGGAATCTGAAGGCTCCGTGTGAACCAGCTCCACAGACTTCTTTCCTCAGGTCCCACCTGGGGCCCTGAGGTGGTGAGAACTATCTGAAGCCAGATGGCGTGGACCTGAGCACTGCTGAGATCTGTGGAGGAGGCGACTCAGTGGCATGGACTGCTCGATGGAAGTGGGGCTCAGTTTCTGTTTTTTTTAGGGTGGCTTTGAAGTTTCCTTTGTCCACATTTTTGCTTGGCCCCTCTTAGGAGTGAGTGGTTCATCACCATGGACAAACACTGACAGGAAGTCTCGTCCCCTTAGGAGATGGCGTCAGTCTCAGTGGCCCGTGGAGGCCATTTTAGCTCTGACTTCCTTGCCCTGCTTAAAATAAAATAAAATAGAGTTAAGTAAGTGCTTATGATTTGATAGATCCTGTGCAAAGCACTTTCCCTGCATTTTATTTTTTGTTCACAGCCCCCAGGGGGAAGAGGCCATTGTTGTCTCTCTGACAAATGAAGAACCAGAACCTAGAGGGGGCAGAGGGGATGAAGGGTGTTGAGAAACTCCTAGAAACATGGACTAATATCCACTGCATGGGATGAAAAAAGGGGAGAAAACTCTATATAATGTGCAGCAATTGTTTGTATCAGAAGCTAAGAAGAGTGAGTACCTTGACGGAAGGGTCAGGCAGCTTGGGATCAGCAGCAGGAGGGATGCTTCTTTTAGGTTATGTTAATGCATCAGCTCTACAAACCCCCTTTTTTTTCCACTTGTTTTTAGCAACTAAAATGCATGTGAGAGAAGAAGGAGACACAAACTTCTCTGGCATTAAAAATGATTCAATCATTAGAAACCCACAGATACTCACTGTTAGTCACCTCTGTGTGTTGTGACAAAATACCAAGTGAAATGACTGACTAAAGAAAGAAGAATTTATTTTAGCTCATGGGTTTGGAGATTTCAGCCATAACTGTTTGGCCCTATTGCTTTTAGGGAAACATGTTATGGTGGGAACAGATGGTAAGGCAAAGCTGCTTACCTCATGGCAGCAGGAGGAAGAAGGACTGAGGCCCCATGTTCCCTTCCAGGTCAAACCCCCAGTGAGCTCACTTCCTCCCACCAGGCCATGGCCTCTTAAAGATTGGGTAGCTTTCAGTAGCACCATCAGCTGAGGATCAAATCTTTAACTCATGAACCTTTGGGGGGACACTTACGGTCCGAACTGTAGCATGCACCAAGCCTTTGTATGTGCTGCAACACACCCATCCACTTCCAGTGATCCAGAAAGCAGGAGTCAGACTGTCTTGGTTCAAATCTTGTCTCCATCACTCCCTAATTGTGTAACTTTAGAGAACTACCTACACCACAATAGCTTTGCTCCACCCTAAGGCAGAAAGAGTAATTATTATATTATCTCCCTTCTAGGCCACTGAGAGAATTATTTGGGAGGAGATAACTCATACTAAGAACAATGCATCATGGATAATGATTTGCCTCACCATTGGACGCATGATCATGACCTAATAAACTACATATACTTACTGACCATAACAACCACTTTAGGTGACAGGCATTGCTGTCCCTACTTTATAGATAGGTAAATCCAGGCCCAACCACTTGCTCAACAGAGCCAATAAGTGGTGGAGCCCACCGTCTGACTCAGTTCCTCCTGACCTTAGACACACACACCACACATCTATCGGCACTGGATTCTCCCACCCTACTATGAGTCTAGATTTGGAGTACATGGCCCTGCCTCATTCCTCCTGCTGCCTGACCTGGCTGATGTCACAGCTCTGGTACCCTTGGATGGGCCAAGGTCATGGGCAGCTGCAGCCCTGGGCAGGTTCTCACGGCTTCCCATCTACTTCCACTCTGACCGTGACAGAGGGGTAAGCTTGAATTTGTTAGGGTTTGTTCTTGTTTTGCGTTTTGTTTTTTATTTATTTGGGGTTTGTTGTTGTTATTATTGTTATTGTTGCTTAGTGTGGGTTCTTGGGTTGAACCCAGGGTCTTCACACTGAGCTACATCCTCAGTCCTGTTTTGAAAATTTTGAGACAATCTTGCTAAGTCACTAAATATCTCAAGCTGGACTTGAACTTGCAATCCCCTTGCATCAGCAGAGTTCTGGAATTCCAAGGATGCATTACTGGGCATAACTTTTTTTAAGTAAGTACAGGACAGGATGAGGATCTCTGTCCCTCCACAAATTGCTCATCATCTTCAGTCCTAGTGGAAGTGTCTACCCGCGGTGTGTGTACCCATCAAGGTTCTACTGTGTATGGTCATCTGTATCAGCAGGGGGAGCATCTTTGCTACCCAACACGTGGTCCCTGGACCAGCATCATCAGCACAGAGAGTTTGTCAAGAACACAGATACTCGAGCCCTCTCCAGATGTGTGTCAGAATCACATTCCTGAATGATACAGCTGCAGATTGAAGTATGAGATGTCCTGTCCTTGAGACACCCTGGTAAAAAGTGTGGCCCCACCAAGATGGAGCCAGAACTGTCTTTGAGATGTAGACCTCCCCAGGAAATACAGATGGAGCAGGAAATGCTGGGGTGGGGAGGTGATGGGAAGAAGGAGCGAGGGAGGTCAAGGGAAAATGCCAAGCACCAACTGTTCAGGCAGGACCCACAATGTATTTTGCCATTCACCACCTTTAAACATGTGCATTTGGCTGTGCAGAACACTGGGCTCCTCACACCTACATTCTCAGCCCATGGGTGCTCCTGGATTCTTCAGGAGATAGCAACACAGTGACCGTATTTTACTGTGACAGGGATTATGTCTGGTTGCTACCAAACTCGGATATACATCATGAAGAAGGAGAAAAAGACAGTGGGAGACAGGCAGGAAGGAAGGAAAGAAGGGAGGGATAGAGTGAAGAAGGAAAGGAGGGAGGGAGGGTGACCGACCATTTGAAATAGCACAAAACAGGTCAGATCCCAAGAGGGGAAAGACTACTTCATTCATTTCTTTCTATTCATTTACTCTTAGTCCACTGGAAACAAATAATTTAATAACAACAACAATAATATGTTGTATCTGCTGGATTAAATATACAAACAAGAGGCTACAAGCAATGTAATAAAGAGCAATCTAACCTGGTTTGGGGTGGAGTGGGAGAGGCTGCAAGTACAGATAGGGCAATACATCCATGTGCTGCTTTCCCAGCAGGCCTTGTGGCACAGCAGGAAACTGGTAGGTTCCAGACCTGTGCCACCTAAGAGGTGGCCACGCACCATCATGGCTGTGTGACTGGGACTAAGTGAGATGTGACATAAATGCAAAATACACTTTGGAATTTACAGATCGAATATATTGAAAGAAAAAAGATCGGAAAGGATCCCAATAATTTTATGTTTTTGTATATTGAAAAAAATTAATAAACTCAGTTTTACCGGTCTTATACCTTTTAATATAATTTTTAAATTTGTGACACATGTGGCTCACAGCATATCTTTTCTTGGTAGTACCACCCTCAGGAATCTGAGGTGCCATGAGGCTTGCATTCCAGTGCCACAGCTGACCAGCTACAGCCCCTTGAATAAATCAGCATGGCTGCTCTGAGCCTCTCTGCCAACCTTCTCTACATCCAGATTGATTATGCTAAGTACATTCAGGAATTCATTCAGTTTTCACAAGGTGTGAGGAGATAGTTATTGCTGTTCTCCCCAGTTTGCAGCTGCAAAAACTGACACTCACTGAGATGTGACTCACTGAAATCCGTATCCCCAGAAAATGAAGGAAACAGGATTTGGCCCAAGCATCCTGATTCCAGGGCCTCTGTTACAAAGTCACTGTACTACCAGACATGTATTTACAGTCCACAATATAATACTTGCAGTCCCCTCAGGACCACAGGTGTGTTAGTCAGCTCCATGTCACTATAACAAATACCTGAGATGATCAGTGTGTATAACAAGAAAAGGTTGATTTTTACCTCACAGTTTTGGAGGCTTCTGACCATGGTCAGGCAGCCTCATATTCTTTTTGGGACGGTGGTTGGCAAAACATGATAAAGCAGAATCATTCATCAATGGCTGGGACACAAAAAAAAGACAGGAAGGCTCTCAAGTCACACTGTCTCCTTTAGGGGCACTGCCCAAACACTCCCACGAGGGCCACCTCATAAAAGTTTCCCTGCCTTCCATAATGCCACTCTGGGGACAAGGCTGTTAACACTAAGGCCTGAGGAAGACACCAAAGGACCGATCTATTGCATAGACAGGGCTTTCATTGATGCAATAATGTATGCAAAGCACTGGGCATAGTGCTACATAAGTGCTCAGTAAGTGATACTGGGCTTCATGAAGAAACCTACCAAAAATAAAATAATAATAATAACCAATGACCCACTGTTAGCCGGAGTCACACATCAAGGTACTGCATTAATTTTCTATTGCTACACATCAGATTATCTCAACACTTTTTAATCTCACAGTCTCTGTGCATTAGAAATTCAAAAGCAACTGAGCCAGGCATTTTGGCTCAGGGTTTCTCACACAGGGGCGGCCATGATGTCAATGGCAGCCATTGGCTGGAGGTTGGACTGGGGCAGGAGCATCTGTTTCCAAGATGGTGCACACATAGCTGTGGTAGGAGACCTCGGTTCTCCTCCACAAAGCTGCCTGAGTGACCTTACAAGATGGTAGCGGGTTGCCCCCAGAGCACATGATCTGCAAGAGAGCAAGATACAAGCCACAATGTCTCTTATAACCCAGCATTGGAAATCAGACCTCATCATTTCCACAACCTCCTATTGCAGTGAGATAATCAACTCTAGTCAGTGCGGGAGGAGACTTACTAGGGCACTCATGCTGAGAGCAGGAGTCACTGGAGCCATCTTGGAGGCTGGTCTCTGATAAATTCTGGTTGACCTAAGGTCACTGTTTCCCTTCTAAGAAAGAAAGCTCATGAGATGCTAAGAGAGTGTATGTTTAAGTGCAAAGAATAGAAGCCCAGTTCAAATCTTTCCTGAAAACGGGTTTATTCATCCTTGTAGTCAAAGAAAACGGTAACAGAGTAAACAACAACAATAGTAATATCTGGCCTTTATTGAGCATGTATTATGTGCTAAGCATATGTTCCTACTCACTTTATCCTCACAGACTCAATAAGCAGGAAGCAAGACAAGGATGTGAAAGCAACATCAGTATGTTCTTGTTCTGTCCAGCTTCTGCTGCAGCACTCATCTTCTCTCAGATTTCTCTGGGTGACAAGCATACGGTCACCATGGTACCTGTGGCCATGGCCTTGGAGCTGGTGATCCAAAAGAAAAGAAGAGATGTTTCCTCTTCTTCAGCGTCCATTGTCAAATCCCAAGGGAGTCCTCTGATTGGCTCAGCTTGGGTCATGTGTTCATTGTGGCACCAATCACAATGGCCTTGGGGTGTGGCAAAAGGAGGCATTTCCTTGGAGAAAATAAGGATGCTACTACCATAAATGTGTGGTGGAAGTAATCATGAGTGTCTACTCCACTGCAGAAGGAAGAGACTGGTAGTAGAGACCAGAGAGAAAAGATCTATGGCAAGGCTGGGAAGCAAGTGAGCAGAAGCATAATCCATCATCTCACCAAAGACCAACCATACAGGGCTGAAGCAAAGGCTGAAATCTGTAGCCCTGCAGTCCACGTCAGATCACACAGAAGGATGGACATGGAACATGCCACACCTTCTCCAGATTTCCCATCTGATATCACTAGGAAAGACTCATAGCCTGAAGAACCTGAGGTCAGATCCAAAGTAGTTGTCCCTGGAGTGAAAGTTTTTTTTATGTCCCCCCTTTCATCCTAAAGGTACAGAAATTTTCATCTTCTTCTATGATGCTTTTCTGTTTGTCTTATAACAAAGGCAGTTTTTCCTTAAAAGAGCTGCTGACGAAGCGAGTAATTCAGATGGTATTTATCCTGTGATTCTGATACTTGCCAGGACACTGATACCTCTTGGCGCATTGATTTAAGAAGCTTGGCACATGGGATGGGCAAACAATGGGCCCCAGCAGAGGCAGAAAAGGTAAGAAAGACCAGGCTGGAGGAGGAGAGTTCCAGGAGACCCAGGCTTTGCTCAAAATCACTAGAACTTCAGGACTTAACATTCCCCCTCTCTGCCTTGTGCCTCCAGCTCTCTTTCTCTTTCACACTTGAGCCTGGCCTGGCGATGCATGTCGGTGCTAGGGACTAGCTTGGCACTGGCTGCACCCCAGGGCCTGGTCTCAGTCCATGCTCAGTAAATCTTCACCAAAGGTACTGCCACTGTGGAATTCAACAGTAAAGTTAAACACTTCCTGATGCTTTCTTGTATGGCTTTAGGAAGACCCACTTGCAAATGTTTTATAAACAAGGACAACTTGATGTTATAGTTATAATTCTATTACAATATTTGAAGTTATTAAGTATTTTAACAGTTCGAGTTCTACTATAAAATGGAGCAGTTACAAAAAAGAGTAAGAGTTGCCCTGTGTTGTCATCGTGTCTCACATACAAAGTCAACACAGGAGTGTGCTTCGAACCAGCAGTCACTCTATTTTTAGTTGTCTGGTAAACTCTCCCTGCCACACCTGAGTACTCTAAATATATACTCAGCCACTCCTGATCCCACAAACATATAAAAGCACAGTTGGTGCCATTTATGAGGTCAGGCTGTGAGGCTGGGGACGAAGTGCATGTCATATGCTGTCCATAATGTGCCTAAGATGCTCCTTTTTATTTTGTCCATGTAGCAGTCACACCAGGAGGCCTCCACTCCAGGTCTGTCCTCCCAGTAGGGCCCCTGACCTTTTGTGTCCTGGAATACAGCAGAAGAACAGGATGGCATGGCCCAGCTGGAAATAGTACTTGGGAAGAGGCCACCGACTTGACTGCTTGCTCCACAGCACGCACAAGAGCCATTGCCAAAAATATAATTATCCAGAAATGTGGAACCAAGACACTGCAGGAGAGAGGGGCTGAGCAGAGTAGATGGGGGAGGAGGGGACAGAAGGTTGGCAGAAGCAGAGTTAGCGCTGATAGGCAGGCCGAAGACTCTTCAGTGGCCCAGTGAGTTGCCCTGGGGATTAGCAGGCCCCAGGAAGACTGATCTGCTAACTACAGACTTCCAAGGAAGCCAGACAGTCAAGAAGCTGTTCAGCCTCCCACAAAAGAGAAAAGTCCCTTCTATCATGCAAAACTGTGGGCAGTCAAACCCAGTTTGCAAAGGGAGTGAGATCATCTCCCCTGAGGGAAGCAGAGTGGAGATCCATCCTGTCCAACACCCCAATCTCCCTGGTCCTTGGGACATTCGTGATAGGAGCAAAACATGGGTGACAGGTCGGCCAGTGGAGGAACCAGTGGAATATTCTTTTCTTGCAGGCTTTGAAGTCTTTGACTCAGAGGCTCCTGAGCAATTGCTGTGTTCATTCTGAGTCACTATTCTCCCTGCCCTCACGGTGTGACAGTTACAAAGAGCTGACATTAATCCTTGCACTAGTAATGCCCCCTGGAGGTACATGGCATGCTTATTAGTACCAAGTTATGGGACATTTTTTGAATTAATAGCAGCACCTCCACGCCTGGGAATGTTCTATAAAACACCAACACGTAAGTGTGGCATTTAAGATTTAACATCCAGGACCTCACCAGGACCAGAACTGGCAGCATCCTGAGATCTTCAGTTATTCCAGCCATTTCTTCTCAGAGCAGAAATGGGAATTTGGAGATCTCAAAGCAGCATAATTTACCACCCGATATAAACTTTTTAAAAAGAGGCAACTGAATGTCCATATACAACAGAATGAAGTTGAATTCCTTCCTCACACCACACACAGAAGTTAACTCAAAATACCATACGCTTAACTGAAAGAACTAAAACTGCAAAAATTATTAGAAGAAAAACAGATGTAAATCTTAGTGACTTGGATCAACTAAAACCTTCTTAGGCATCCCATCAAAACCACAAAGAATAAAAGAAATAGATCAAAATGTAAAACTTGTATGCTACAAAAACTTTGTTTCCATTTTTCCTTCTTTTCTCATAGTTTTTCTTCTCTTCTTTCCCTCTCTAATCCCCTCCTTACTCCCTCAACTCTTTTAGATCTTTAGTTCTTATTTTACATTATCTATTATATATTTTGGTCCTCATTTAGTCTTACAGTTTCTCACACCAGAGAAAATATTCACCTTTTACATTTGTGTGTCCTATTTGGAAGAAGACAATATGAGAAAAGAAGGAAAAAATGGAAACAAAGATTTTGTAAATGCAGGGAAGGAAATGGGGGAAAAAATAAGAACCAATATATATTGATCGTGTACAGCTGCAAATCCCCAAAAATGAATATGATCATAACATATACCTCAAATGTACCAATAAACTTAGAGAGAAAAAGATTGTGCTACAAAGGTTGTCATCAAGATAGTAAAACAGTATCCAACAAAATGCAAAGAAAGCAAATTATTTATTTGATAAAGGAATACATAGTGAACTATTACAGCTCATTAATAAAATATAAATAACCCTAATTGAAATAGGCAAAATATATGCATAGACATTTTTACAAAAATTATATACAAAGGACTAATGAGCACATTGTTAACCATCATGAAATGCAAATCAAAACCGCAGTGACATACTTCATGTCCATTAGGTATTAATTAAAAATTCAGGAAATAACAAGAATTGGAAAAGAGAAGAAAAAGCTGTACTCCTTATGGAATCTTGATGAAAACATAAAGTGACAAAATCCCTTTGGAAAAGAGTTTGGCAGTCATTTTAAAATTGACCATATATTCTATTTGACCTAGAAAGTTCACTCATAAGTAGGTATTAAAAAAATTAAAACACCCACTCACATAAAAGATTGAATGTAAGTATCAATGGGGTACTGATACATGCTATAGCATGTATAAAACATACTAAGTGAAAGAATCCAGTCATAAAAGATCACATATTATATGATCCCACTTATGTGACATGTCCAGAACAGGAAAATCCATAGAGACAGAAAATAAGTTAGTTGTTACTTTGGGTCATGAAGGAGATAGGGAGTGACTTACTAATTGGTACACAGTCTTTTCTTGGAGCGATGAAAATGTTCTAAAATTGATTGTGCTGATATTCACGTAATTCTGTGAATGTGCTAAATGCCATTGAATTGTATCATTCTGAAGTGGGTAAATTATATAATTATATCCCAAGAAAGCTGTTGGATGTTCCACACTAGACAACACACACCATCTAAAGACTCAGACGTGAATGTGCATTTGTATCCATGTACACAAACACACACACACACACCCCAAGTAAGTAAACACAAGAAAAATAATTGAGAGATTCAGTTCAATATATAGTTATGAGTATTTTCCCAAGGTTGATAATGCATCGCTTTGGCATAGTAAGTCTATTGAAAATACTCATGTATAGTTTTACTTTCCAAAAAGAATAAGAAGCTTTTCTGCCAAAAATAAATATGTTCTGGAAGTTTTTTATTTGGAATGCTCTTGAAAGTTGGGCCCATATCCTCACTGTTACAACAACAGGACTCCAAATGGCAACATTCACAGGGGGTCCTGGTGCTCTTTCCCCCATAGAATCAGTGTGCCCCTCTCCACACTGGCAAACTGCTTCTGCCTGACTCCAGCCAAGGAGAGGTGGGGAAGAAATGCACTCTTGAAACCCTTGCAGTGGGACTCCAAACCTGTACTCCAAGTCCTGGGGCCCTGTCTGATTTGTCCATGGCCTGGAATAAGCAAATGGCATCTGACCTCCATTAAGGGTTGTGGCAGACATAGGAGCATTGGGCCAGGCCGAGTGGATCCAGGAAAGGCAAGAGAGCAGGAGGCTGCCCTGGGGTGGGGCCTGAAGGTTGGCAAGGATTGCAGCAGGTGATGCCCTGGGTATGGGTGGGGTATGCAAAAGAGGAGGGGCAGGGGTCTCACACACAGAGGACTGGGGTCAGCACAAGATAAATGTGGGGAGATTTCTCATGGGGCTTTTCATAGAAATGAAATCATACAATCCATGGCATTCATGTCCCTTAGATGTTCCAGGGTTCATCTACAGTGTAGTGTGTGTCTGCACGTTATTCTTTTTCATGGCCAAATACTATTCCATATTATATGGATATACCACATATCATTCCTCTATCAGTCACTGATGGACACTCGGAATGTTTGTTTGTGAGTAATAACACTGTATATGTTTGTGAATAATAACACTGGCCTTTGTGAATAATAACACTGTATATGTCCATTAGAAGCTTTTGCTTATACACTATTTTCAACTCTTCTAGAAATACACCCAGCAGTAGATTTGCTGAATCATGTGGTGATTCTGTTTTGAATCTATTGAGGAATTTCCATATCCAATTACCACTTTTCCCCAAAATGCATGCATCTTTGTCATAATGCATTTAAGGAAATAGAAGCATGTAAGAGAAGCAGTTAAAGATCACCCACAGTCCTGGCACTCAATGATAAATATTGTGAACCTTTCTGAATATTTCCCAGCAGGATTTTTTAGAACACTTAAATACATAAATACTATTCAGACCCTTTCAATTTAAAACTCTACACAGAAATGGGATTGGAGAAGTGCCATTTCGTGCCACCCTGTAAGGCTCCTTCTCAGTGACAAGCCTTTGTAAAGCTCCCTGGTCCTCCCTAGCTTTGTTTTACTCCCAAGCAATCAGCATCATCCGCCTCACTCTGCTACACTGGTCCGAAACCCAGGAGGAGGCCGGGCTTGCTGTTTTGGTCACCACCTGGCGCACAGTAGGAATGCAATCAGGATTTGTTGAATGAATAAACATTTGTGCATGAATGAAAATATTGCCAACTTAAATAATCTGCACCGTGCTTCAGATGTATTTGCTGGTGCATGCAGAGGAGTTTGCAAGTTATTGTCCCCCGTTGGCAGTCACCCTTGGTGGAGCCAAAGCCCTACTCCCCGCCCATGCAGCAGGGCCTGGGCTCCCATTGGCTAGGACTGGGGCCCCACCCACCCTCCAGCTTTCTGACTTCCTTTTGCGAGAGGCCCCTCACCTCCCTCAGTCCCAGGCCTCTGGAAAGACACTGAAAAGACTGTCCTGAAAACCTCCAACAGCCCAGAGCCCATTTGGTCCTAATTTCAGATGGGTTTCTTCCGAACTCCAAGCAGAGCCAAGATCCCCAGAGGGAGACCGTGACTCTGCCTCCACCTTCCTGTCCGTGTCAGACCAACTCTCCCAGCCACCTTGTCACGAGCCCGCTGCGCTGCTCATATTAGTTACAGATGATGGCAATTAGAGGCCGAATCTGCCTGGCTCCTGGTAGAATATTGAGACAGAACTATAGCTATTTTAAGATTTTAAGCAGATTTATACTTAGTGCTTCAAAGAAATTCAGCCAGCAAGGAAAATATGGTAACTGTTGCTTTAAATTATAGCTATCATTACTTCAAAAGGATATTCAATCAGAAACCACTGAAGACTAAAACTATTTACATCTCCTGACACTTAAAAGCAAGCAAGCAGTTTTAGCCTGTCAGCTTTGGACATGTTGGCTACAAAGAGAGAAGTACCTCACCGCCCTGCAAGGAAAAACATTTTTCCAGAGAGCAGGGACTGAAGGTACCCTGAAGTCCCTTCCATTTCTCGCCCACAGTCTAGGAATTTGGGGATCCAGGGATTTGGGGTTGAGGGCAGGCTGCCCTGCTCTGGGTTGCAGGCAATCATCCCCAAGGCCCTGAAAAGCAGGAAGACTGCCCTTTCCTGCCTAGCCTCTAGCCCTTCAGGGCCTGGCCTGGCAAATCCTGTCTCATCCCATTAATATAAGTTTTGGGACAGGACTGTGCCCTGCGTCCTCACAAACTCTACTTCATGAACTGGACTGGACCCTTAACTAAGATCCAGGGGTCAGCAGCATGGGCTTTGGAGAAGACTTCCCTGAGGTAGAGTTCAGGTTATTTAATTCAACTGCTGCGTGACTTTGGACAAATGACTTATCCAAATCCCTCTGAGATTCAGCCTCTTCCTCAGTAAAATTGGGGCAAATAGAGGTCAAATTTCATAGGATTTTTGAGAATCTTAAATGAGACCAGAAAACACTTTATTAGGGTGATGCTAAATGTAAAAACTGCTACAATTTCAGTAGCATGACATGGTGAAAATTCCTGTCACAATCACATAAGAACTCAAGGTAGGTGTTCCTAGTCAAACAGTAGCTGTGACAATCTTTGGGGTTCAAGCCTCTTCCCTCATTTCCCAGAGTTCTCTGCTTCCAGAGATGTCTGTTCTTTTTGTTGTCTCACGTTTGGGCCTACCTGTATCCACCATATCCACTGGAATGTAAGATTGGAGGGCAAAGCCACAATCTCTGTTCTTCATAGCCATCTTCCAGAAGAACTCAGGGCCTAGCACACAGAAGGAATCAATAGATAATGGCTAGGAGCATTTAACAGTAAAATCCAGGACCCTGTCACGTTCACACACATGATAGGTGCAGATTAGTAAATGTTATAGAACAAGTCATTCATAAATGCTGCATAAATCTGGAGAAAGGATATATAGGGATTCTCTTCACCAGGAACGAAGGACCATGGACCAAACTCAGCTCTGTTTTGCAAGTAAAGTTTTATTGGAATACAGATCCACATGGATGCAAAGGAGGCTGGGAAATGTAGTTGCTGGTTGAGTCACCTCCTGCCAGGGACAACTTTACACCATGTTGGGAGGATTTCAAATCTGAAGGCCAGGTAGCTACTATTTACTGAAAGCACTTAGTACAATCTTGCTCAGAACATTATTATTTATTAATGTTATTTTAACTTATTGTTTAATGCAACTTCCCAGATGCACAAATGACATTCAGAGAGTTCTGGACAAGATCACAGCTAGTAAGTGGTATAACCAGCACTAAAACAAAAACTTTTGGCTTCTGACCCACCCAGAAAGCTAGAAGAAAGGATAAACTCGTACTCAGGCTATTTGCTTAAATGAACACGGGCTTTGAAAGCTTTGCTCCCCAGGTTTTACAAAGCCAACATTTTAGCTGCTCACAAATTCTCGGGTCAGAGCATCATACTTTTCTGCTGGGTTCTTGAATCAGATCTTCCAATCTGCCCTGCTCCTCTGGAGCCCTGGCTCACTGTCACCTCCTGCCTTTTGGGTCCACAGCCTCCTTCCAGAGAGCAAGAGTCATCATGGCTGAGGTGGTGCCGACCTGTTCTAGCCAGGAAGTTGTTCAAACCTGGCATCTTCTCGCTGCCTTGACCTGTATGCCTCTGTCCTGCATGTAGGGCATGTCACTGATATACCCCAGCCCCTTCTTTCAGGCAAGATTTGAGTGGCCTGAGAAAGCACATAGTCTGTGAAGCCTGAAGACAGGGGCAAGTGCTGGCACAGGACAAAGTCTAATGTAATATATTATGCAGACAAGTCACTTCCCCCACACCCCACTCCCATCACAACGCAGTGCCACATGATTTACTCTGTGGAGAACCAAAAGAATGAACATAGACGTCTGGACACACAACAATGTCTTTTACAATCGACGTTTTCTGGTTTTCAACCTCTTCTAACAGGTTCTATTTTCTTCTAATAATAGCACCTAGATTTCTTTTTGATGGATTCTTTTGCTCCAATATGTACTGTCTCGATGTTATCAATCAAATCAAGATGCCCCACTTACCTGTCCAGCATGTGTCCACAGGACCCCAGATCAGCCAATCACACTCTTTCCCCAGACTTCAACTCTTGAGTGGACTCACAGAGTAGGAGAACAGCAGAAATATTTGCCCCAATGGAGCAGCCCACTCCTACTGCCACACACGTGCATTTCCACACACAGAGTGGCATCTAAATCCTACAATACTCACAACCCACCCCAAGAGCTTGTGTTGAATTCTCAGTGAAATCATTAACTCTTTGGAGACAGGGACAGCATCTCAGTTCTTCTGGACTGTTCCCTCCACATGCTGGGCCTATAAAGCGGTGATGAAGGACATGGCTGTCCATGACGCTAGTGTCAACCAAGACCCAGCTCATACTCTCAGGTCTAGTGACATGGAACTATGTGGCCCTGGGCAAGGCCATGAGCACTCAGGGCTTCTCTCCTCATTTCTATTTCATGGTGCTGTTCTGAGAGTCAGAACCATAAAACTTAAGTAAATCAACGTGTGAAAAGAGGTTGTTACAATTATCACAATTATTATTGAGACTCAAGTCTGAAGGCAAATAGATGACTTTAGCTATAAAATGGATTCTGCTCTTTCCAGAGGATAATTTGTATCAAGAGAGATTTTTCCACACATTCAATAGTCATAGAAATAATTTTGAGGTCTTGCAGCTCAGACTCAACTGACAACTTTGGTACCCCAAGGGCTGTCAAACGGGTTTTTTGGTTTTGGTTTTGGGTTTTGGTTTGTTTGATTTTGATTTGAGTATTCCATCAGCTTCAAGGCTGGAGTCTCCAGAAGGCCCCAGAAGTTGCAGGCCCACATCTGACCTCATCAGGGGCCAGCTGTGAGATGTGTTCTCCTGGGGGGGCAGACACGGGACAGGCCCTCTGCAGCCGACAAGCACAGATCGTTCCCAGCAGAGATGCTGGCAGGTCAGCCCCAGTAGGCACTGGGGAAGGGTGCAGAGAGGAGCTCAGGAAGAGAGCTGCAGGATGTGACCAACCCTTCCCTGGCCATCCTTCTCTAGGGAAAGCTCTCTGTGTCCAAGTGATCATCAATACTCACCTGACTTAGGAGGAAATGGTGACACAAGACGCTGCCCATGAGCACTTTGCAGTAGACAGTCCTCATGATAAGTCGAGAGGGACTTAAATGGTTGCTGACATTTTCCGTTATGTATCTTTTCATTAGAGGTAACTATCACTTTAAGCAAATTGTTTCGGGCCCTGGAATGTAGCAATAAGTGATCTAATTAGTGTAGGCTGTAATTTAGGAAGGTTCATTATGTCACAGACATTATGACTCTGGGGTATTACTAAAGGACTTGTTTGTAGCCCTTGAAATGATTTTCTCATGAACATATAATGTCACCCATAGAGCTAGAGTGGAGCCTTAAGATGATTTGACATACATGAGACTTCAGTTTTCTTGGGGACAAGATTTTCCCCAGACTAGACAGTCATAAACAAGTGAGGGATGGTACATGTGTCAGACTGAGGTTCAGCTAGAGGAATCCCACAGCAACCCTGGACCCTCCAACTCTTATTCTATGTAAATCATTTAAGACAGGGTGATACTAAGTAAATGATACCAAGGAGCCTGTGATATCTAAGTATTTTCAGTCGTATGTAACCAGAAAGCTTAGGAAGTAAGTTTTCTTTCGAATTTTGATTGTTGTTTTGTATTCTCAATTCCCAAAAGAAAGCACACCTGTGATTCCAATATTCACAAAACTAACACACGCTTTCCCCTTAACCACCAACTTGTAATTGTGTTGCTAGAGCATGGCAGAGGCTAGCTAGTGTTGGTCCACTAACATTCCCCCCGCCATTTCCTCTTGGGACCAGCTGGACTACATTTCCCATCTACCCTTGCAGAAGGATGACCATGTGACTGAGTTCTGGCCAATGGCAAGTGGGCAGAACAGATGTGTACCTCCACACCCCCTTTCCCACAGACCCTAGCAAGATCCTCTGTGCTTTCTCTTCCTATCACCTGCTATCAGAACACAAAGCCCAGATGGAAGGGAGCTCAGCAGGTACAAGGGGTACAGGAGCCGCCAGAATGAAAGAGCCTGGATACCGAGTTGCCTCCTACTTCCTATCAAGGATCTTGACATGAATGAAAGCTAAACTATGTGTGTGTGCTGAGGCACTACATATTGAAAAATGCATTTTACAGTAGCTACATACTTAACTGGCATAAGTCTAGGAGGTTATCATTAAATCAGTGCTTCACAGTACTCCCAGCTATGAGTCTGTGGGACTCTGTGCTTGTCTTTAAAGGCAATGGGTTTCTTTCAAATATTTTTAAGAGACTTACAGAAACTTAACTTCCACAACTCCCATCTTACAAGCATTGCCAGACATGAACAAAGCCAAGCATCAGAATCAAAATATATTAGATCTGCTCCACATGAACAGCAGTTCTTTATCTGCTGCCAGAGAGCTGAGTGTCTTTGCTTCTGACTAGGTTTGAATCTATCGCTGAAACCAGAACAGTGTAATATTTCAGTCCGCTGTGGCTGGGTCACATGGCCATCCTTAGAATTTAAGTCAGTTTCTCCCAACCAAATGGGCTGAGACTTGGGAAGGAAAACAAAGATATCATCACCAAAAGAAAGGAGCAGTGGACTCTGGGCGGGTAAGAACTAGAGAGCAATCACAACCAAACTTCTTAGAAAACTAAGAAGGAAACTCTAGAGACTTTCCCAAGAGCAAATGGCTAAAATGGGCAGTGACAAGAACCATCCTCTGCTATTTCACCCCACACCGCCATGGCTGCACAGGCCAAGCTGTCCAGTGGGCAGCGGTTTGGGTCTGAGAACCCTCAAATTACCAGCAACTGTGGTTAATTATAACCCCAAAGGAGCCATGTTCCCTAATGCATGAACCATAAACCCATCACTTGTCCTGAGGCAGCAGGGGGATTTATAAGAGGCCATTCATCTCATTAATAATTGGTCCACTGCCGTCTTAAGTGGTTTGGTGCTGTTAACTGTAAGTATATTTTTAATGTAAGGAACTTGCTCCCATTAGCTGTCTTCTCTTTCGAAAATATGGCCAAGTAAAAGGCTGGGATTTCACAAGCTGAGAGAATCCACTGGCATTAGGCTGCCTCTTTAGAGTTTATCTGGACGGCAAGTCATTTCCAATACCAGATTCCGGAAGACAACACTCTTCTTCCAGGGAATAGATGTGGAAGGAGAGTCCACGGTGGTGCTGGCTTCACATTTGACTTCGCTCCAGACCTGCCTAGGTAAGTCCCTTCTAAGTCCTAAAATCAGGGGACAGATGTGGTCAAAGGCCTTCAGAGTGGCACTTCCTGGGGGACAGCATGGCTTTCACTGATGACAGGACATTTCAACCCTCTGTGCTTCTTACTGCAGAGGTATGCTTTGCAGACATAACTTTTGAGAGGCACTTGCATCTTGGTTTAATAAATATTTTGATGGTCCCAAGAGCTAACTCGGTGAGGTTCTTTCCCATCTGCCAGTAACCTGCAGGGTAGCTTGAAGCCAGGATGAATACAAAGCTTTCCTTAGGGGATAATGACAGTCATTTGTTTCACCAACCTTGTTGTTGGTGAGACTCACTCAAAAGAGCCTCAAAAATGTTCTTCTGGGCCACTCGCAAATCTGAATTGCTCCAGCTGACTGTGATTTAAAAATATGAGTTATTGAAATGTTTAATTTGGTCCAAAGTTTGCATCAGTTGCTTGATCCGATGGATTTGAAACAAAAGGGGAAAATATGTAAAAATCCTCATAGGACTTTTCCAGACCTTTCTTGGCTTTTGCCAGGCTGTGATCTAATCCTAGAAACCTGCTCAGGACTGGTGAGGCCTGGTTAGAGTTCTTCAAGCAGGTCGGCTGCGCATTTTGCAAGTGGCAATCAACACCTATCAATGATGAGATGCTTGAGCCCTAGACACTTATATTTCAATTGCAGCTGCATTTTATGACCTCAAGGATGTTTAATCCACCCTATAAACATTTGGATGTTGCGGGAAAATCCATCGGGAGAATGAAGCCAGTTTGGGAGAATCAATTCTGATAAATCATCTCTTTAAATGTGAACCGGCTTTATGAAGACGTTAAGCACATTAGACATTTTCCCTCAAACATCCAGCTGTTTCTCCTAACTGCTTCCAGAGAACCCAGACAGAACCAGACAGGCTCCACGGAAAAAGGTCCCAGCAGCCCCAGGAAACAAAAGCAACCCCTTCTCCCACTCCAGTGGGAAGTCTGCATGCAAGGCGAGCACCAACCCACCTGCTCGGCTGTGCGCTCAGCAGAGGGTTATGCCCCTTTTCTGCAGGTCAGCCCCCCCCACCCCGTCCCACCTCACCCATTCTTGCTCATCTGCAGGCAGATCCAGATGTTAAACAGGTCTGTATTTCTGCATTTTCAAGTAAGAAAACAAAAACACTTGTGTGTCTTCCGCATTCCTCTGCCGTGAAGCCAAGCACCGGAAAGGGAACGCAGGGGAGAATATAGCCCAAAGAGTCAGTGCCCGACAGCTCGCTGCAGACGCTGACGGCTCTGTAGGGCTGGAAACATCTGGAGTGTGGGGCTGAGGCTTGTCTCTCCTGGAGCTGGAAAAACACGCACAGTTGAGCAGCTGTCAGGGGCCAGGGAAGGAGCTAAACTTCTAAGCTCCCCCTCACCTTCCAAGGTCAGTGTTCCAAAGGTAAAGACTTCATTTGAACACCGTGTTCTGTCATAAGCCCTCACTTTGCTGACTAACTCAGTGGATACTTCAGCAATTTGGAATCCAAGGGCAGCAAAAGACCTCCAAGCAAATGATAGTGATGATTCTACACCTTCGTAGCATCATCTACTTGGACAGTGCTTCCAGATTTATTTCTCTCAAGTATTTGCTTCAGTAAAGGTGCCCACAAAGTCAGGACAGTGGCCTGCATCCCCATCTTACAGTTGGAAAAACTGACACATAGTAGCCATAAACAGAACCCTAAGGGAAATCTCTTGCCCTGAGTTCAAGGTTCTCCCTATTACCATGACATTATTGCTAAGATGATCCACCAAGATCATCTTGAGCATTAATAGCTGTGTGACCTTGGGCCAACATCTTTCCTTTACTGATTTCCACAAAATGAGGTAATAGTCATCTCTCCCTCCTACGGTTGTTGTAAAAAGTAAATTAGATAATAATATAAACTCGTAATAGAACCTGGCACACAGAAAGCACTCAGGAAATGTCAATCAGGATGACCACGGTGATGGTGGTGGTGACGATTGTGACATCTACACTTAAAGATAAAAAAGGTGATGATTAGATGACACTATAATCTCTCATTTCTTTCCAAATTCAAACATTTAAAGAAGTCAGAACATGGCCTCTTCCACTTCTGTTCTGGAACAGTGTCCTGGTCACATTGAAAGGTTCTTGGATTAGGTGTCAGAAAAATTCCAGTGCCATCCACTCCTGATCTCACCAGCCCTGATGCCCCGCCTAACAGTGCACGTGACTTTTGGCAACAGTCAGAGGTCATTTAGGTAACTCCTAGCTTTCCATCTAGGGAATAAATGGTCTCAGAAAGCCCTTGAGCCACCTCGTTCTCTTATTCCTAAAATCTCACTGTCTCTTTGTGAGCAAAAGCCATTTGCAAGCAACAGCAAAGATGGCTAGCACTCTATCTCTGCTCCTTCCCGGCACACAGCGATTATCACTGCTGGGTCATGTGACTGAGTTCTAGCGAATGGAATGTGAGCAGACATGATGACCACCACTTCAGGCATCCACAAGTTCACTCTCATTTCTCCCACAGAACGGAGAGGACTCTCTGGCCTGGAGGAGGCCTGGGTTTCAGGGTGGAAGGAACTTACATCCCTGGGTCACACACAGAGGAGGAAAGCCATCCATCCATCAAGAATCATGAGTAAGAGATAAATGTGTGTCCTGTTCCAACCCAAAATGAGAGAGAGCTATGCTCTCAGACATTAGCCTGCCCTGACTTATGCAGGTCCCTGTGGTAGAAAACTTGAAAGCTGTGATTTAGCCAGAATCCCACGGTTAGCTAAGAATTAGGTATGACCTTCTTGTCTGCAGCGCCAGCCATTAAAAATCCATGTAAAATGTTATCCTCCAGCTCGTGACCCAGGATAGGCCTTCCCAGCTGGGTAGGTGGATGGAATGGATGGAGTGGATGAGTGGATGGACAGGTGCATGGGGATAGATGGGTGGATGAACGGACAGACAGCCAGGTGGACGGACGATGGGTGAGCATGGACCGGGTGCTCATGTATCCACTAACTCGCCCATCAGTTCACAGAAGGAGGACCAGGAAGGGTTTGTTTCCTCCTCAAATGTGGGAAGAAGCAATGTGATCTGCCCAGAATTCTCAGAGAGATGGGCAGCTTGGTTTAGGCTGTGAGCCTCAGGAAGTACAGTTGGATTCACACCGGAAGTACCCAGGAAATTATCTATGTGGACTCACAGGGGTCTCGACTCCATCTTTCAGTGGCCACTCAGCTTCCCAAGACTGAACAAAGTCCAGGCAGCTGACGCTGGATCTCTGCCCTCATGTAGCCTGCTGGGGGCAGGGGCCAAATAAGAATACAGGGTATTTATCAAGAGAGAAAGGGCACATCGGCCAGCTGCGGCCAGCTCTGCCCACCAGGCACCTGCTTATCTCCTTCGGTGCCAGTGCAGCGGCCTGCAGTATAGTACACCCAGCCTGCGTTGGCTGGGGACCCTCTCTCCTCAGGCTGCGGGGCTGAGCAGGGCTCCTCTCTGTTCGCTCTCTGCGGGGACGGTGGGACTCTGGCCTTCCCTCCTCCCTGGGCCACAGGGAACGTCTCTCCCTCTGGCAAGCAGGCCCTTTAAGCCCGTCTTTATGTCCTTATCAGTGCTCCACGGCAGGCCCAGGTGCCAGCCCCGTTCACTCAATTACCGTCTTCGCAGGACACAATGCGCTCTTCTGTGCGCAGATAGAGACACTTTCATGGCAAGGGTTCAGAGCTAAATCCTCTTTTGATACTGTCAGAAACTCCCTGCCAAGCTGACACTGCGTGTTACAGGGAAAAGAGCTCACCGGCGCAGAGAGCCGAAATTAAATTAAACAGGATATTAATACCTAGTAGTTAAGGAAATGCTATTTCCCCTTTTTCTTATTTCTCTCTCTCAGTGCCCAAGCCAAAAATGCATCCCTTCTTGGCTGAGCCTGTCAGGCTCCCAGTTGTCCAGAGGAGAACAGCCACATGATTCCTCCGGAAACAGAGGCTTCCATGGGGCTCCTCCGCCCCCAGCCAGCCCCAAGTCTCGGTTCTTCCAATTTCCCTCTGTTCTACTGAAATGCGGCCTGCTTGATCCTCTGCCCTAGAAGGAAATTGAAACTCATTTCAGGTGACCAGATGATCTGTAGTGGTTTTACTTGATTTTCTAAATGCAAAAGATGAGTATCTCTTAGTTATTTTGTATTTTAAAAAAAGGAAAAGAAGACGCCTCCTTCCCTACCTCTGAGCTTGCAGCCTGTGAAGTTCTCTACCAAGTGCGTGGCTACAGCTCTGCTATCATTGCATCGCTTTGGAAGGTACCCACTAGGCTCTCTGTGCTAAGCACATTGTGAGACTCATTTCACCTGATCATTGTGACAGCTGTATCATTTTCAAAGTGAGTATACACTTGTGCTGTACAATTATCCACAATAGTTAAAAGATACAAAAAAATCCCAAATGCTTATCAAAGATGTAGGGACAAACAAATGTGGTACGTCCATACAGAGGAAGAGTATTCAGCCCTCAAAAGGAAGAAAAATCTGACACAGGCTATAGCATGGATGAACCTTGAAAACAGTACATTAAATCAAATAAGCCAGGTACAAAAAGTCACATATTATACACACCTACACATCTGAGGTCCCTAGAGAAGTCAGATTCTTAGGGGCAGAGAGTAGAAGCATAAATACCAAGGTTTGGGGAGAGGTCAAAGGAAATTGGTGTTGAAAAGGTTCAGAGTTTTGGTTTGGAAAGACAAGGGAGATCTGGAAATGCGTGGTGGTAGTGGTTTGGAAATGGGTGGTGATGGAATGTACTTAACAGCACTGAACTGTATGTACATTTGGCATGGCCTCAAAGGGCCCAAATTGGTATTAGGTTTATTTTGCCACAGTAAAAATACATAATAAAAAAGAAATAATTGAAGGCTCAGAAAGAGGAAATGACTGGTGCTACAGCGTTTAAGGGGCAGCACTGGCCCCAAGCAGCAAAGCTTTGCCAGCCTGTGACCCATGCAGGTGTGGAGGGCAGGTTCTATCTAAGGTGCCAGGCCCTGCAGGGCCCTGTCACTGTCTCACTTACTGCCCAGGCTGGAATACAATGAGCACTGAGTGAGGAAGAGGCACAAGTGCACGTAGCTGCATCTCGAAACCACTAGGCTCAGCCAAAGAAGATGGGGAGCCAGGGCACCTTGGGCTCCCAGAATGTGGAGTCTCCAGCACAGAGCAGGCCGCTGGTAAATTCTGTGATGTGGAAAATATGCCTCGATTAAATTTCTTTTTAAAATAAAACATAACCTGGGTTTTCACACAGCCTCTACAGCCTTCCACGCTGCCCTACTGGTGTGTGACTGTGTTCTCTCATCTCTTCCATTTGCTCCCTCCGCTCGAGTTACGCTGGCTCCTCCGGCCCCTGAACATAGCAGAGGGCCTTGTGCCCCAGGACCTTTGCACTTGCTGTCTCCGTTTTCTCACTCCATCTGGGCCTCTACATGTGGTCCTCCTCAGCAAGGAGAAAACAGCTCCTTTCCCATTTCCCTCCCCCCCCCCCCGACATGCCAGCCATTGTCTCAGAAAGTCTCAGGGAAATTGTCGGCACTGGCTGCATGAGAGGCGTCACACAGGGTACCGGGAGCCTTGCCTCTCACGTGGGCTCTGGCTTTCCTGTGCACTCTGAGTCCCCGTCATCCTCATCGAAGGACCCCGTGCTCAGCCCTAAGGGTTCGTGTTTCCCATGTTAGGCAGGAAAGAGCACAGAATGCCACCCTGCTCCTGCTGTCAAGGCCGCTGTGTCAGCCAGGGAGGCTCTGAGTCCTGCAGGTCCTCCGGCTGCGCCTTCTCCCCCCCACCACCACCACCAAAAGCGGCACATCGAGCTCAGTGGCATGGCGACCTACCCCTGGCCACCCCATCTGTCGCTATGCGGAGAACACGAATCCCCTTCCGAGGAGAACTGCGAGCTGAGACGCGCTGGACAGGCAGGATGCGCACGGCCCTGGGAAGTCCTGCGAAGAAACTCCCTCTGCCCGTTTGCTCCAAACTCTCCGGAACACGTGGACCGTATATATACCCCTTTTCCTCCTTCCTTGGCCCTGCTGAAGTCTAACACACGTGCCACCCCTCGGATCGCAGGGTAAACCCTGAAAAATGCTGTTTCCAGGGTGAGAAGTCAGAATCCCAACAAGGGAAGGGTCTTATCTGAAGTTACCAGGCCGGACAGAAGCTAGACTTCCCAGCGCCGGCCTCTGCTGTTCACAGTCACCTAGTTTTTGATGCGCACTGTGCTAGGTCGGGAAAACGCGTCCCCTTTCCCCAGAGCCCAGCCCTGAGAAGGTAGACGGGAAACACACGATTCCTGCTGCGGCCCTGTGACCCTCTGTATGAACCAGCACCTACGAAGCACCTATTATATCAGACGAGGCCCTTAGCCTAGAAGGTCCCAGAGCTGGGCTCCTAGGGAAGCTACGGAACTTAGAGCCTGCGTTCTCAGCCTCGGGGTCGTTGTGCCTCCTTGGGCCCAGACAGAACCGCCCTGACTTCCTCATAGTAAGAGCTTTGCAAAACTCCCTCCATGAGCTCCCCCCAGGATCTGTGCCTGAAAGTGTGGAGAGACTTCTGCATGCTCCCAAAGAAAAGGGGGCCTGCAGGTAGTGAGGCGACCCGGGGAAGCACCTGGGCTCCGAGTCCCTCCCCCTCCTCGCTCATGGCTGCGTGGCTCTTCAGTAACGCAAGGGACAGGAAGTAGAGGAGAGACACGCTGTCCTTTGGCCCCCACATCCACAAGTGTACCCTCCCTATCCATCCCCAGTATTCCAGCCCAATGGGCACCTCTGGGAAGCTCCTAGCGTGGGGGCCCCGGACGGAGACCAGCAGAAAGGCTGATCCCCATAAATCACCGCAGTTCGGTCTAACAAGTAATAATGTGATCGCAACAAGCGCTGACAGAGGGGCAGACTGCAGCCTGCGCCTAGCACATCACGTGGTTTACATTTTTTTTTTCAAACAAAGATAAATCATCAAAATTCATGAAAAATAAAATACAACGAAGCCGCAACAGGAAGGAACAGAGGGAAGAAGAAGGAGGAGCAGTAATGATGAGTTCAAAAGGAAATGAAGGGACAGGGAGGGCCGGAGGCCGGCGTCTCCACCAGCCCCTCCCCCCCCACTCCCTACAGCCCCGTCCCTGCCCGGCTGGCCTCGCCTCTTCTCCAAGCCCCGCTCTTCTGCCGCTGCCTTTTCTGACACGCTGATGTTCTGCTCATCGTGAGCCTTCGGGGCCTTCATTTTGATTTCATCAAATATTATTTTAGTCCTTCGGCACCCAGTGAAATCTGGCTCTGCTCAGCTCACGCTGGTTGTGCCCTTGCATTTCTTGCAAGATTGGCAAACACAGAGTCCTGCTGGGGCACAGGCGAAGTACTTTTACTTTGCAAGGGGAGGTGGACGAAAGAAGAACTAACTACGCGACAAGGTTAGTTGACCTGTCACAGAGACACATGTATCCTCACATTTGTAAAGCAGCACAATTCCCGGTAGTTAAATTGTGAAAGCAGTCTGTATCCCAACAACAGGTGGATGGAGAAGGACGATGGGGCACAGATAGTGCTTTGGAGTACTACTCAGCCATGAAAAGGATACGTTTGAGTTCTTTGCTGGAAACGGATAGATCTTGAAATCATAACTCTAAGTGAAGTCAATCAGACACAGGTTAACTATCAAGTGGTTTCTGTAATATAAGAGATCCAAAACATAAATAATATAAAGGACAAAGAAAAGAGAAATAGTGAGAAAAAATAAAACAGGTAGCCCATGTGGAGGAGAGAAAGGAACCTGGGGAAGAGGGAAGGGGAGGATGGATAGAAAGGAAGCAAAAATGATCAAAATGATCAGCCTGCATTTACTTATGTGACACCAGAAAAACACACTTATTTTTAAAAAGAACTTACAAGAAAGAGCTGCCCAGGGTCTCTGGCCCTCCTCAGGGTCAGTGGCCTAGAAAGGGGCTCCTGGCACTTCCCCGCAGCAGCCCAGGGACAGGAGGCCGCCGCTTCTCTCCTGAAGGAGCGTCTGAGGTCGGGAGGGGAGGCAGAAGCGAGCACGGTGAGCGTCGTCCACGGCGACTCCCTCAGGACGGTTGAGCCATGGGGAAGAGAAAGCCATGACTGCATCTGAAGGACACTGCCCTGTGCGGTGCCCTGGTTGTCCTGGCACTAATGGGTGGGGGGCACCACACGGCATTCCTACAGGACTTCCACCACAGTCTGGCGTTGGCCCTCTCCTCTCCTAACGTCCCGCCGATAACATGACAACTCACCCAAGGCCAAGCCACCGACCCCACAGCGGGGTCCGCGAGTGGAGCTGGGCACAGGTCTAAAGAGGTGTTGGAATCGGAGTACTCAGCCAATGGCAGGGAGGCCAGCCCAGCGCTGAACACCAAAGCCAGGCGTGGGAGGGGCACTCGGGCCCGAAGTGCAGGGCTTGAGGTGTGGATGCTCTTTGCCTTTTTACTGCTTTTCACTCTACCAGCTCAGTAGAAGCCTGGCTTCAGCCTCTGAGATGTGAGCGAGAGCTATGATAGTCAATTTTATGTGCCAGCATGCCTGGGCCATGTCTTACCCTGGCAGCTACTTAACCATTATTTCTGGGTATGTGTGAAAGGGAGTTGGCACCGGACACTATGGGCAGTTATAACACAATGACATTTGTGTATCTAAATGGAGAGAAGGTGTCAGAAAAATATTAGGCAATAACCATTTTTGATCTCCACTGTAATCTGACGGGACCACCACGATCTGTTATCGACCAACACAGAACTCTGCCACTATGACTATAGATATTCGTGGACTCTTCCACTGGAAGGCACTGACCAATACAAGATTTTAGCTACCACACGCCCCTGCCTTCTGATGCAAGCTGGTGAGCACAAGATTGTCCCAACGTTCTTTCCGTAGCACCCAAGGGACATCTGGACCTAAGAACTCCCACCAGCACCCACTGCTATGACCACTTCTGTAAAAACAGGGCTGTCCCAGCAAACAGTGCCAAAGAAGTAAAACTGTAACCAGCCTCCTCTTCCATCCTCCCCAAGCCAGGAGGACAGTGAAAGAAACAGGACTCAGGGAGTTAATATTTGAAGCTCCTTCCCTGGTAGCAACCAGCTCCCCATGTGTCTGTCTTTTGTGCAAGTTTAATAAAATAAATTTTGAATATCAATAAAGTGCGTTCTATTTTTCTTGGCATGTCCCAGCCCCGCTCCATCCTTCTAGTGCAGAAGCCATGCTACAGACAGATCACTTTTCCACAGATCATTGATGTGGTGCCACGAGGGCTGCAGATGATTTGCTAAAACGCTCCAAAGGTATTCAAATTTCTTTAAAGAAGAAATTCAATTTATGTGCATTTATATTACAATGTCTGTCAGGAAGAAAGGTTATAATCACCAGCATATTTTAGATTTACATTTTCTTCTGTACATGAGGTAATGGTATTAGAGAGCAACTATGAAGCCTACAGTTGAATTGGACGCATGGTCCTATTTCCATTGCTGCTAAAAGCATGTTTTTGAAGTTCTGGAGGGAAGCATATGTTAGCATATGTTAGGGAAATATCAAGAACAGGAGGCAGGGTGGCTGAGAGTTTAAAACATTTGTCTTCCCTTCTGGCCTCTCCATGTGGGGCACAGACAGGCCATCCCTCAGCATCTCAAGTCCTCAGAAAAGCTTTTGAGGTTTCAGCACCTGACACAGACTTGAGAACAGAGCTCAGGCTGTGTGGATGTGTCCCAAAGGCACTAACTGCATGCCCACCCCGAAGATGCCCTGAGAGCTGGCCTGGGTTGGCCCCAGGGAGGCTGGGAAGGGGTGAACCCACTGACTCATCTAGAGGGTAACCTTTGGCCCTAGATATTTTAAAATTATGTCCAGTACTTTCTCCTAAAAAAATGTATCAACTGTAAGTCCCCAGGAAGCTCTGACCAACTGATGAACCAGTAGCAAGATGACAGATGGTAGCTTCATGTTAAAAAAAAAAAAAAAAAAAAAAAGCAAAGCTTGATGACTCCTTTATTGCCCAGACTTTAAAGGTGTAACAGGCAAAATCTGGATTCCAACCCAGCGGGTCTCACACAATGTTCCTCAGTTGCCTGGGGCACCCAGATGGAAACAACACTTTCATGTTCTGAGCCACACTCCCTGGGCAAGGATCTGCAGGCGTCTAAGGAGGCATATGTCCCCCATGACAATGAGCAGGTCCCAGCACGCTGGTGTGTCTCTGCTGCACAGTAAGGATGTGCTGCTTCCAAATGACCCATTGGAAAGTTCAGGCAAAGGAAGAGGACCGATGTTTTCCCACCTTCTCTCCTAGGACTTAAAATATTATATTAAATCGCTCTTTTTAACTGTTTCACTATGTCTTTTATGAGTGTCCCTCATTACAAAAGCAGTAGCTACTGAATGTAGACTGTCTGGAAATGATGGACAAACTGAGAACAAAACAGAAAAATTAAAATCAGTTTCAATTCTAGCCCCACAGAGGTCATCATTCATAACAGTTTAATAGAAAATCTTTCGGTATATAAATCTATTATATGTATGATCATTTCTATTTTATATAAATATATTTTTCCTAAAATTTAAATCTGACTAAAATGTTTTATGACTATACTGGTTCGTAATAGGTTACGGGCACCTCTGTCATTGAATAATTGTCAACAATCTAATTTTAACAACTATGTAGGATTCCTCTATAACTGTATCTTCAAATCATTAATCAACCTCCTGTTTTAAGACCCTTAGGTTACTCCCAATTTTTCACTAATATCATTAATGCCATTCTATGCATCTCTTCATATCCACAACTGTTTCTTCAGGGGCAGATCTCTAGGAGTGACATGTAGGGTTCACAGAATATGGACATTTTTTAGACTTGGGTTAAGACTACAAAATGGCGGCAGAAAGACTATACCAGTTGCTCCACCCATCAGCAAGGAGCGAGATCCCATGTTTCATTGATCTGAACCCTAATCTACTTGTGAAGGAAACTTCTGGTACATTATTGCTGAGCCTAGGAGCCAGTGGATTTACTAGGAGGTCAGCCCGTTTGGGACAACAGGAAAAAACCACCTTTGGTTAATGGAGAAGCAGGGGCAAGTGAGTGGGGGAGGGGCCCGTGGCTCGCGAATGTGGAACCTGCAAGACTGTGGCGAGAGAAGGCCTAGGTTATTACCTCTAGGTGTATTTTTTTGCCCTCTAGGTGCCTCTGACACTTGGCAGGATGTCAAATACTGGCTGAGATGTGACAACGAAAGAGAAGATTTTATTTTGTGTTTAAAACAGGGAAAAACTCATACCCAACAGAAGGAATTTGGTAGAATAAGAGTCTATATCCTCCCCAAACTCATGATACAACAGCAGAGAGACAGAGAAGAGTGCTTGAATTACCAGAGGAAAGATGCATGGATTGATGTAATATAATCGTTCTCTCTTGTCTTTTTGTGGGCGGGCTGGAGGCCCCTCTGTGACTCTGCTGAAATGACTCTCAGGGTCAGCTGGGTTAGAAGGTCCCAGACACTCACTCTCTGCTGCTGGCCGCTCTTGCTATTGGGAGTGGCCAGGCTGCTTACCTGGTAGCTTTGGGCCAGCATTCCCAGGGGCCACAATAGAGCTTCAAGGCCTCTGACAGCCTCACCTCCAAGATCACTCATCTTTATTATTTTCTCCAGGCTTATTTTTTTATTGTAGTGAAATACACATAATATACCTACCTTTAATTAGCACTGAGCACAATCACATTGTTATGTGACTAGCACCCCATCTGTGTCTGGAATTTCTACATCTTCCCAGGTTGATCCTCTGTTCTTACTAAACACTAACTCATCACTATCACTGATCCCAGTCCTTAGCAATAATAATTCTAATCTCTGTAAATTTGTCTAATTTAAGAACTCCATATGAGTAAGATCACATAGTAGGTAGATTTATGTTTGGCTTCTTTCACTTAACAAAATAATCTCAAGAGTCATCCAGATTGTAGCAGGTATCCAAATGCCCCTTCCTTTGAAGGTCTTACCACTTCTGTTTATCCATTCGTGATGGAAAGACATGTACGTTGTGGAAGAGAACCTCATTTCTGCCACATTCCTCAGGTTAAAGCAAATTCTAAGACCAGGGAAGATTCAAGAAGGTGGCAACACAGACTCAACCAAACAGTGGGAGGAGCAGAAACATCATATTTTTAAGGAACAGCGACACAAGAAGTCCTGCTTGGATGCCTTTTATAACAAAGATCTACAACCAAGCAGATGACCCTGGTAGAAGCAGAGTACATTGTAAATGGCCCTCGTGTAAAGTCCAGACTGGTGATCCAAAGGGTAACTGACACGGGACAGGGCAAAGGTGAAGGGTTGGGCAAAAGATTTTGGGTGCAACAACCATTGCTTCCCTCTAATTCACAGATGCAGTGAGTAGCACTGTGTTTATGAGTTTACTACAAACAACTCTGTGGGATGTACTGACTGATATGTGTAGCAGATGGAATGGAATTATTACCAAAAATAAGGGCAGAAATGGAAATAAGATCTGGATCCTCACCATCTCCAAGACTCAACGAAACACTACCGATCGTGCAATAAATTTATTGCAAACCTGCTCTACGTTTAAGTTCTGCCAGTCATAAAATGGAAACCATGATATTCATCTTGTTGTGAACAGACGATGAACTAATGTTTGTGAAAGTCATTTACGAGAGGGGAGAACATTGCTTTTTCCTTCTGCAGGGTAATTTCTTTCAAGTACCCACATGCTCTTTTCTGGTGTCCAATTTTCTCTTTTCTGCCCATCTGGGGTCACTGACAATGGTCTTGTCTTTGCTTTATCTAACTTCTCTCTGAAGTACGGCCAGGTGTCCCCAAAAGACAACAGAGCTAGGTTTACCAGGATACTTCCTGGTACATTTCTATTTCAGAGTACACTGAGGGTTCTTATGCATATTAAACAGTAACAAGGACCACAGAGACGGCCAGCTGTCCCTGCCTCCTTGCTATTTGCTGTCCATTTCCTGATCCTCCCACAGGGCTGGGTAACTAGAGGCCCACAGACGAACACTCCAAGCGGACTGCCTCATCGCTACAGCTCCCACTGGAAGGCCCGGCACATGGCAGGAGGGACAGTGTCTCCCGGAGCCTCATAGTCCGTAAAATGGGGGCACAGCGATCCAGGACCAGGAAGAGGGTGCTCTGTGCAATGCTGAGTCCTACAAGTCGAGAAAAGGATGATGCCTTTATTTCAAATGCTGGCGATTCGTTCAACAAGGAGTTTTGCATTAATTCTTATTTTTTAAATTGTAGTGAAATATTACCTTACTTTTCAAAGTTTTGGTGCCCCCCCTTCAATTTTGTGGCCAAGCAAGTGGCTCTCTTGTTTCACGCCCGTCTCGGCCCTAGACACCGCCGAGAAGTACTGTGAACCCACTGCGTTCTATGCCATGGTGCCATGGATACGGGCTTCTGATTGGACCGGTAGGAAGACGCCGAGAGAGGCCCTGTGCTCCCACTTCTGGCTGCCAGGGCGGTCCGCCCTCTCAGCGGCCTTCCCCGCTGTTCCCCACACGCAGGTCAGGCCGGCCACCCATGTTCCTCCCCACGGTGCTCAGGGCCAGCTCACAGCAGTCGTCGCCACCACATGGCTCCCCATCGCCTTGTCACGTCCCCCCGGATCGGGACTAGGACTCTTCGCTTGCTTACGCTCTGTCCTCTGGCCGAGCGGACTCGCCAGGGCTGCTGACAGAAAGACCAGGGAGTGCAGGAGCAAGAGGACAAACTGCAGAGGGCCTGTGCTTAACTCCCCTCTGCGCTTTGGGCAGTTGGCTTCGCCCGCCTGCTGGGGGCCCCTGTAGCACCTTCATCACCGGCGATGGTGAAAGTTAAATGCACCCTAAATGTGTCAAGCCATAAACCCAATACCTGGCACATAGAAAATGCTTAATAACAAATAACTTGGATTTTTTTCCCCTTTCACATGTTAGAACCCCAAGTGCGTAGCTCAGGGCTTCTCAGCAGCAGCACCACTGGCATTTTGGACTCAATAATTCTCCCTTGTGCCTGGCTGTCCTACCCACTGTGGGACGACTAGCATTCCTGTGCTCTCTACTCCCTAAAGGCCACAGCACCTCCACTACCCCCCGGTGCCTCCAGGAATCAAACACCCTCGAAGGGAAAATCACCCCCAGGTCATGAGTGCTGAGGCAGCCCACTGGCTCAGATTTTTAAAGAGGAAAAACAGGTGACTGTCATGAGGTCCTTATTTTCTCCACAACA
This sequence comes from Thryonomys swinderianus, assembly GCA_004025085.1. Taxonomy (NCBI): domain Eukaryota; kingdom Metazoa; phylum Chordata; class Mammalia; order Rodentia; family Thryonomyidae; genus Thryonomys; species Thryonomys swinderianus. Next base: position 64,890 of record PVIC010002360.1, read on the forward strand.
TAAACAAGTTAGTGTTGAGTGATGTTAAAACAAGAAGCAAAATGGTGACAACAACACTACGATAAGAGATGATGTTAACTGAGCACCTACAGGCTCCAATCCACACATGATGCCAGCAGCAGCCCTGCAGGATAACTACTGTCCCTCCATTTTCCAGATGAAGAAACTGAGGGTTAGGAGAGTCATTTGACTTGCTCGGTGTCACACATCAGGGCGCGGCAGATTTCTACTCCAGGGAGTCTGATTTCAGCACACGCATCGTTCCCACAACTCTGTTTTTGTATCTTTCAAAAATCCTCCCATCTGCATTCCGATCCCTAGTTGAATAATATCCATCTGACTCTGTCTGTCTCCACCTTTTACCCTCCATCCCCCACCAGATGTTCAAGAATGAAAATATCTGAGAAAATAAGCTGAATTTCAAAAACCATGCATCCAAATGTCTGGAAGGCCCTTGCGAGGGTGATTCAATTAAGAGAAAGTATGCTTAAACAGAAAGCGTCCCTGCCAAATTGAATTCTTGTTCGCCCTGTTGTTTTTGGATGAAGCGTGGGGCCTCGGTGTGAGGCTAGAGTGCAGACAAATCTGTCCCCGAGAGCAGGACCAAGGTTCTCCCGGGTTGTCCCAAACCATGGGACACTTGTCATGCTTCGAACGAGTGAAACTCTCTTAGGAAAATATCTCCACTGGTGTCACCCAGGGCCATCCACATGTGCCCGTCCCTCTGCAGGCCCTGGAACCCCTGTGGAAGCAAAGAGGAGCTGAAGACACCGAGGGTCATGTCATCACTGCTTGCCGAGGGGTCCCTGGACCCACAGCACCTGGGAGCGCAGAAATTTGTGTTTTCGGGCCCTCCCCAAAGGGTCCAGAAGTCCCTTCTCAAGAGCCTCCAGGGGATTCTGATCCCATCGGATTTGTCTGACACTGGCCTTCAGCAGTTTCTCCTAATGGGCCTCACTACTTGAAAGAAGACGCTATTTCCAATTTGGGCCGAGATGGCCCAGAAAGAAGAGAGGTTATTCAAATTCTGGAAGGAAGGGAAGAATAGGAGCAAAGGAAGAAGACGAGCCGGGATGAGACGTCTCTGCAGTGTCGCTGGTTTCTGCAAGAGAGCAAAGTAAGAAATGCCGGCGCTCAAAGGGATCAGACAGTGTCTTCCTTGGTCTCTGTCCCTTCACCCTGTTTTCAGAGCTGTCAACAAGACCTCACTCAGTCACAGGTCAATTGCACCAGTCGTTTTGAGCTTGCTGTGGACTTCAGGCTGAAGTCCACGACTCCCCGCACAGGGTCTGGCCACTGCTATCCCCCAGCCAGTTTATCTACAGAGCACCATTCTCAAGAGGTTGCCACAGAGCTAATGACTTCACACACAGCTCCGCTGCCAGAGGCATCACCTGCCTTGGACTCTTCTTGACTTATTAGCAGTACTGAGTGAATTATTAGAACCTGAGCCCTTGTACCAGGAGACAAATGACTACCCCGCATCCCACCACTCCAAGCTCCTCTGAACCAACCCTACGATCTATCTCATTTTCTAACTCAAAGAATTCGTTATTGCTTCTAGGTTGACCTTACCAATGCCAACCATGGTGGCCTGTATGTGGCACCATATTTGTCTCTTCTCACGATTAAGAAGCTACAACTGACTTTCTAGAAATAAAAATGTAGAGTTTTTTTTTAATCCAAGTCCTTCCTCACATAGAAAGATGTGTCATAATTTTCATACAGTTTGGTTTCATATTTAGTGTTGTGGTCATGGATCGCTCATGTTTCACTGGGCTTTAGCATGGCTCTCTACAGCCTAACACAGCTATGCCATGTCTTTTTCCAACTTTTCAAACCAGATTGGTATGTGCTTTGCAGAGTCTATTCATTGTAGCCCGAAGTTAGAGCTAAGCAATACTGGGAAATACCCAAAACAGGAAAGAGGACACTTGGCGGCTGGGGGGCTCCAGGAACCTTACTTGGAGGAGAGGGAGGAAAACAAAAACCGAGAGAAAGCCATTGGCAGAGCCAAAGCACTTAAGTGGCGTGGGGGTACACTGCATCTGGTGCCAACTTCTGGTGAAGTGACACATGTTTCTGCTTTAAGCGATCAGTTCTTACTTTTAACATTGAAGATTAAAATTAAGTGCATTACCATAGATCAGTTTACAGGGATTTGGTACATCTGTTTTGGAGATGTAAAACAAAACGAAGTAACATCATTATGTGTATTACCAGAATTGGGGTAAAGGATCAGTACCAGGCTGGGCCACTCCACGCTACCTCAGCATGGCGGCATTCCTCACACTTGGTGGGAAGACATCTGGCTCCAGGGATGGTGGGAGATCTGCCCTCCCAAATGCAAGGAGGCCCCGAGACACAGTCACATTCCCTGGTACCTAGGTACAAAACACCGGACACCCCTTAACTTCTACTGCGGTGGAGGCTGCACAGGCAAATGGGCTCATGGTGGTTCCTAGAGGCCAGAACTGTTGGCCCCAAGGCCTGGCTTGACACCCCACAGCATCTCACTTGCCAGGCTTTTACACTGACCTCCAAGGTCCAGCCCAAGGGAGAAGACTGGCAAGTTAGATTATTGCTCCAATAATGAGCGAATGGTTTCTGGTTTGCTATTTACACTGCTCTCTGGGAGAGAAAACAAGTCTTCCAACTGAAGTACTCCAATTTCTACTATTTATCCAAGATTACACATGTAATCCCATAATAAAACACCATTCCTGCCCAGAACACACAGTGATTGCCTACAGATGTGCCCAAACCAAAACATCTGCACATCCAAAATGGCCACCGGCATGATATTTTATCTACTCTGGGTTGATAAGCAAAATGGCTAATTAACTTCTGAGATTTTTCAGAGTGGAAAGCCTGGAAAGAGAACGAAAAGGCACACTGGTGGTGGAATCACAGCTTCTAGGATGTGCTGCCCGAGATGAAAAGCCATGCTGTGTCTGACATCAAGTAACACCTTGTAGTCTGATGAAGTTTGGCCCCAACAGCACGCCGTCACTGACATGTGAAAATAAAATGCTCTCCTAATGGCGCCTGGCATAGCGTCAGGAAAATACCTCATCTGAATTTTTATTCAGCTGACAAATGATGTGCGTCTCTGCCTTTATCTGGCTGCTATATTAAATATCTGAGTGCAGCAAAGATTTCTTAATCTTCTCATTTCTCTTGAAACTATGTAGAATGAGCGCTTGGAATAAAAATATATGAAAAGGGAAGAGAGATGTCTACCTGCTCAAGAAAACCCCTGGAAATTGCTGGGCCCCATTAGATCATATCACATAATCATCTCAGCTCTACTTTGATTTGTCTCTCAATATACTGTTTAAAAATGTAACCCAATCACCAATCCCAACAAGCAGTCTGTTTATTATTATTTTTGATAGAAAGGTTCATAACATCCTGTAATGTGTGTGCATTTTTTATTCCATTTGGCTACTAGGCACTGAAACCATTTGGGACATTTATTAAAATGCATTCAGCCGTTCCTTAGGATGAGGTTAATGTGGGATTTATGCCTCTGTGATGTACCGTGCACAAAGCAGTGATAATGCTTGTTTAGTACTTAGTTCACGTACGAAATGGTCTGCTATAAAAATCGAAGGAATACAAAGATAGGCTGGAGAGAGCACAGAATAGGGAGCAATTTCTTCAAGTTGGGGGCTTAAAGGAGACCAGATGAGGAGGTGAAATTTATTTTAATGGCAAACCTAATTCTCCAGTTGCATGAGGCAAGAAGCTGGACAGCGAGGACTCCTAGAAATCCAGGCCTCACAACCTGCCAATGGGGTTCTGTGCCACCTAGGTAGAGCAAGCGATGCCTTCCACTTGGCCACACTTCCTCCTTCCACCTCCGCTGCAAAGGCCTGTGACCTTCAAATAGACCTGAGCCGTTGAGCGGGCCAGAGGGCTGGGGGGCAGGATCAGTCACACATCTGGGCTCTGCTCCTCCAGTATCCAAAGCAGATGGACTCAACAAGATGGGTATAAAAATACCAAGCTACTTCCTAATGCTTGGCCAGGCATCTGGGCATCAGGCAGAGCATGCATATTTCCTACACATGTGGGTGAACTGTTCGCTTCCAAGAACGGAAGTGATCCAGAAAACCCCCTGGAAGCCACCCAGGCCTGTACCCAGGAAATGTGCCCGTTCCAGGAGCTGCTTCCCGGTCTGATGTCTGGGGCTGGGGTCCCGCTGCCCCACAGGAATGTGGGGACTTGGGGACCCGTGAACCGGCAGGGTCTTCCCTTCTCTTGCGCCACAGCTGGCTTCACTGAGGAAGAAGGATCCGAGTCACGCTCCCGCTGCTGCTTTGCTCTCTGCTTCTCACCCCAAACGATGGCAGGCGCAAGTAGCTGGCAGCAGACAAAACACCATTCCCACGTCCCTGCTCTGAAGACTGTGGGAGCTTTTTCCTGGGCTCCCTACTTCCACAGTCTCCCCTTCAACCTGTTCTCCCCCAGCAGCCTCACAGGTTGTCTTAAAACAGAAATCAGACCGAGACCCTGCTTCACCCTCCCGCCCTCCAGGACTTCCGCCCACTCTGAGCATCCGAAGTCAGTCACAGCCCCGCAAGGCCCTACGTCACTCATGCTGACTCCGTCTCTCCACCACCCTGGCTGCCTGCCCCGCCCACTCCAGACCCAGGGCCTTTGCACATGCTCCTCACCCTGGTCTGGGGTGCTGCCGCTCCAGGTACTTGCGTGGCTGCCTCTGCATTTCGTAGAGCTCAGCTTCCAAGTCCGCTCCTCATGCTGACCCCATGGGACGGGCCCTCGCTTTCCCTGACAGCCTCTATTTTGACAATCAGCCTGGCGTTCAGAGATCCCCTTGCTTATTTATGCTGTCTACTCAGCCTCTCCACACAAGGGAGGATATAACCCTTTGGGGGGCAAGGATAAGGCCTGGGGCCCAGCAGGGCTCAACAAAGCAACCACTCTTGAACAGATGGAGGTTAGCAGTTACCATGCAGCAGGCAGCCTGTTAAGTCCTTTCCCTGAATCCTCATGATGATCTCGTCCTCTGGCCAGCGTACTATTATTATACCCATTTTCCAGAGGAGGAAACAAAGTTAACAAAGCAAAGCGCTTACCCAGTGGCACATAACCCAGCAAGCAGGTGTAGTTAAGACAGCACAGAGTTGTTCCTGATCCCAGAGCCGGCATTCTCCACCCACCTCGGCTGGTGGGTGACCCACGGGCGGTGGCCTGTCTCCCACACAACCCAGCAAAAGGCGAGATGTTCTGCTTCCAAGGAGCTTCTTAGACAACCCCCCTTTTTACCCTCCCCTGCCTTCCCCAGACTGAGTCTTGTCTGGATTGCTAGTCCGGGAGCTCAGCACGTGAGGCCTAACAAGACTGGTAAGGAAAGCACATGCCCCGCCCGCCCTGAGTGCCTCCTGCATTGCTTCGCACCTTGTACACTTCGTCCAGCCTGTGCACACTCACCTGTGCACACACAGAATCCTTTTCCCACTTCCTGCCCGCCCATCGCCTCCTCCCACTCCCATCGGAAAACGAGGAACATTTAAAAACACACACAGGACAAACCACAGCGGGTCATGAGAAAGCTATGGAAGGAGTGCCACCCTTGACTGCCAATCAAATGTTTAAAACTGGGTCCTCGGGCTCCCTCCAGCCCGCCCTACGTGCCTGCGGCTCATTCGGGGAATTATTCTCGGGGGCCACTTGCACTGCTGGCAGCGCCCTGCCGGCGTGTGTAGCAGGCGCGTCCCGGGGCGGGGTGCTGCGCTCGGTTACACTGAATGACGGATGTTTCCACAGCTGCAGATGAGGAACTGTTGCTGAGAAGTTGGGGCCGCAGGAGGAGGCTGCGACCCAGTTTCTGGTGTTTGAGTGGGGAAGGAGAAGGGAGGCACCGGAGATTCCTCCGGGTGGCAAATGATGGAGCTTACAAAGCCCAACAGTGAACTTCCGCTGGTATCTTACCAGGTAAGGAATTTAGCTGGAAATACACCAAGCAATTAAATTAAAATGGACCAAGCCCCACCCTAAGAACAGTGCCCAAAGCAGGCCTGTACCCAGGGCTTGGGGTTGGGCAGGCACCCGTCTGACTGGCTTAGTCTTCACCTCAGCTCCACTTAGATTTCTTATCGTTATAGACGAGGACACGGAGGGCCTGGAAGATTAATGAAATTGCAGTGCTGGGAGCAGAGCAGAGGCCAAACGACAGCTGTCAGGCTCTTAGCTTCCATGCTAAATGCTTCCACCCTCTACTCTTCGCATGCAGATTAAGAAAAGTGTTCTTGGATCTAGCAGCCTGAGACTATCACCCGGGATGCCCTCTGGAAAAACACCAAGGCCCACACCTAGCTCAGATCCATTAAGTGCCCCCCAGATATTGGTATTTTTCAAAATGCTGTCTTCTTTTTTCACAGTATTGGGAATTAAATTTAGCACTGAGCTACATCTCCAGCCCTATTTCTCTTGTTTTGAGAGTTAGTCTCAAATCAGTACATTGCCCAGGTTAATCTTGAACTTGCAAACTTCCTGCCTCAGCCTCCTAGAGTGCTGGGATTAAAGGCACTCAGCTAAAAGGAGATTCTAACATGCGGCTGACTGTGAGATCCACTGGGCTCAACTAGGATGGTGCTTCTCAAAACCAGGTTCCCTGGACCAAAAGATCAGCAGCATCTGAGGACTTGTTAGAAACACAAAGCCCTGTGGACTGCTGGGTGGTGAGTCTAGAAATTCATGTTAAATCCATTCGGAAAACTGTTGCTTGAAAATGAATGTCCTTTTCAGAACATAAACTCTACGAAGGTGGGGGTCTTATATGCCCCATTCACTTCTATATTCTCAGTATCTAACACCAAAATAATGACCCCAAAACTGAATGAAGGATGGCTTACGATATAATATAGAAACTGTTTGCATCACAGTAAGAAAATCTGAACCAGTAAGCATTTAAAACCTACTACTTCACATAGTCAGAGGCTGTTCTTTTTTTCCCCCCCAAGTGATGAAATTAATGACAACTACAGTGGTAATTGCTGGCCTGGCCTTTGCTATGGTTAGTCCTGGGTAAGGAGGCAGGTAGCTAATCCGGGAGGCTGTTGTAGTTTCTGAACTTTCATCCCTCAAAGGCCAAGGGCAGCTCGTTTTTGACAAAGATGAGAAATTTTTCCAAGCAGTTGAGTTGATCTTATCGTCAGCCTGGCCCAGCACCCGGATGGAACCGGCTCATAATCAGAGAAAATTAACCGCCCTTGCAACTCTGCTCATTAAAGGGCAGAGATTCACTGCGTCTTCTGTCTCCCATTGCCTTTCCCCACCGCAGCCGCATGTTCTGGGAAACGGCTTGGTATTCCAGCAGTCCCCGAATGGCCCGTGATGACATTTGTCCCACAACGCGTACGGCGGTGACTGGCAGCGGGGAAGGGGTGCCGCAGAACCATCAACAATCGATGGCGAGAAGGTGACCTGACACCACGCCCTCCTGCAGTTGGAATCAATATCACTCGGCCCGGCCGAGCCTTTCTCAATCTGCGCTGCCTCATCTCGATAAAGAGTATTCTTGTATAAACACCTCAAATAAACAGTGCAAGGAGAACACCCAGGGATACTTTAAATTACATCCATATCATGCAAAGGCAAAAGCGAGTTCCACTGGGGAGAACCCGTCTCTCAGAACCAAACAAGCTTCTCCTTTAAAAACCTCATAATTGGTTATTTACACATCCCGCAACTTTGCATTTATGCCGCATTCCGATTATCATAAGCATTTCCAATTCGACAGAGCCCGACCGCAGCGCACACGCAAGCTTTTCTAATTTCCGATGCGACTCACAGGGCCGGTGAGGGGCGGCGATTTATTTGCTTGTGATTTGAATAGGATAATGCTCGCACCGTCGCAAAGCCAGGGCTACGCTCTGGCCACATGTGTGGCCTCGAAAAGCCTGCCTGACACTCTAGGAATTAGACAATTATGAGGGCCAAGGTTTTTCTCTCTGTGACTGCCTCGGCCCCGCCTCCGTCTCAGAGTCAGCCAGGAGGGCAGGGGAGGGCTCGGTGTGGAAAACAACGCTACCCCGCGAGCGAGGCCCCGCTTTGCAGGTTGGTGCTGAGCGCCGTCAGTGACTCGGCGATCAGTTCAGTCCCAAGCAGCAGAGCAGAAGGAGGCAAAGGCCGCGCTGCCGGTCCCGCGCTCTGGGCCTGCTCTCTGGGCTGCGGGACACCGACGAGGCAGGAAGGCGGCACCTCGAAGGACCCCGGGGACCCGGCCCCAGGGAGAGGATCCCAGCACAGCCAGCTGCTCCGTACTAAGGTGCCCACTGCTGCCACCAGGCCTGTGCCTCCTCGGCCCAGCTGCCTCTGGGAGCCTCCTCCTGAGAGCGTCCTGTTCGTCCCCGTATTTCTGCCGCTCTTGCCCCCCCCACCCCGTGCCCTCTCTACTGGACAACCAAGTGATCTTTCAGAAATGATCAACTGCGTGTGTCTTCAGGCATCTGGGTTTAAAGCCCTGGCTCCGTCCTCGGAACTACCAGGCTGCTCGGGGGCGGCCCACCCGCGCTCTCGCTCTGAGCTGTGCCAGGGAGTATGCTATTCTTTCCGTGCCCAGCAATTGCCAAGCTCCTCTGACCGCAGGGCCTTTGCCAAGGCTGTTCTCTCTGCTTGGGCTCCTCTTGCACTTTCCCTGTGTCCTCTGTGGCTGACAGTGTAACACACATGTGACACACACATAATGTGCATGCGATACAATGTCTATTATAAAAGTATCTGTACCTATGGGCCGGAGGGTTAGCTCAGTGTTTCCGGCGCCTGCCTCACAAGCGCAAGGTCCTGAGTTCGATCCCCGGTAACCACATATAATGCTGGGCGTGGAGACACGCCCACCAACAATCAACGCCGCATACCACAGTGCCGGATGTGGTGGCTCACGCCTGTAATCCCAGCACTCGGGAGGCAGAGACAGGAGGATTGCGGAGTTGGCGGCGGCTTGCCTGGGCACCATAGTGAGCTCAGGGCCAGCCTGAACTACAAAGCGAGACCCTGTCTCCAAAAAGCAAAAAAAAAAAAAAAAAAAGTATTTGTATCTATTCAAAAGCATCTATCTTACCCGTGCCTTAGTTTCGGTGTCACCCTGCAGAGAAGCCCTCCCTGGTTTCCGGCCAGTGCAGCTTCCATGCTTTCTCTCCATCCCGCTCCGTCCTTTCTAGCAAATCACCACGACTTACTTTCTTCAGAGCCTCAACTCATCTGTGTACATCTTCTGTCCCTTTCGCTCCAGCACCCTGGCTCTCCTCTCCCGCTCCCTCAGCGAGCAGCACTGGGTGCCCAGCAGGAACCCGGAAACACCCGGAAGAGGAAGACTGAACCAGCTCGCAGCGAAGCACCGCCTCCCGAGTCCTGGCTCCGCCCATTTGGCTGGGAGACTCCTCCCACTTGATCTCATTGTCTGCGCCTGCACAGTTCTGAGCACCCCACTGCTCCGCCGCGTCCTGGTCTGCCCTCCAGAGTGTGTTTGCCGGCCGCGATCCTATGCACTCAGGAGGCCCAACCTGAGTCCCCCAGGAGTCCTGCGTCACTTGCGCCACATGGGTAGTGTCCATCCACCTAGGGAGGCCTGGCCTAAAGCTCCTGCAGGCCTGGACAGGTGGCCCCACAGGGTCTCCACCTGCTCCCGAGTCCTCGGGTCCCTTCTCGCCATTCGTCCCAGCCTCGCTTGGGAGCACCGCCAAGAGCATCTCTGGGCCCTGCACCCCTCAACACAACCACCAAAACAGTGGCCTCTAGAGATAAGAATGATGTCTCCAGTATCAAGTATTCTAGGCTGATTTCTGAATCGTATTAGGGTTGAGAGTGTGGACTCTGGAATCACAGAACAGCAGGATCCAAATCCTAGCCTTTCTATTTCATAACTCCGTGACCGTGGTCAAGCTGCTTAACCAAGCTGAGCCTCAACTCTCTCCATCTCTAAAATGGGTATAATTAATACTGAAATGAGGTTGATTTTCACGATGTTTGGAAAATGATATTCAGTGAAAAGGAAAACACACATGTATATACATAATAGATTTCTGTTATTTCCTCCTGTTCTCGTTATTGTTTCTAATGCCCCACATAAAAGGAACTCTTCCTACTTCAGTACATAGTTCCCATTTGCCAGCATTATAGCACTTAAGCATTTAAATGCTCCTTTAGCGTTTCCAACTGTTCACCCATTTATTTCCTAATCACTCCCTGAGGGCCTCAGTGTGTGTAAGCCCGACGCTAGGATCCAGGACACAAGCGAGCACAGAATGGGTTGATTTCTGTCCTTGTGGCAGTGACAGACCTGTACAGGAAACAGACAGAAGAATGAAACAACCGCCCAGATAAGTATGAACCAGAAGCGTCATGTCACGCGGGAAACACGCAAGGCACAGAGCCGAAGGAGAGTGAGGGGGGAGTCCGCAGGGGACACTCGCAGGGCCACCGCCCTCTGAATACTTAAGCCACAGCAAGGCTGGCGTGAAGGGACTTCAGCCAGAGAAGGACAAAGGAAAATTGCCTGGCAGAAAGCATCACGTGCGAGGACACTGCCACTTGAAGAGAGCTGGTACCCAAGGGACTATAGGGAGCCCCAGGGTGAGGGGACCCGGGCAGCAGGGCCGTCAGGTGGGGACCTGTCTTCTTACTCCTCACAGTCTCTAGGCCAACGTGGGGAAGGAAGAAACACGCAGTGTCTTCTGGGCCCTAAAGGCCGCCGCATCATTCCCTGAAGTCCAGATGTGCCCAGACAGTGCCTCACGACCCTCTGCAGCCCCTAGGAGATGGTGTACGGTGGTTCTAGGTGCCAGTCACAGAGAGTGCATAGTCTCTGCGAGGCCAGAGAGAAGAGCTAAAATCAACAGCTGCCACATACTTTGATGATGTGTTTTCAAGATGAAGGACTCAAAACATGACCAGAGACGTTTCTTCAATTTCCGTTCAGAAAAAGCAGTGGGAGAAGCCCTGCAGCTCAGGCGTCCTGGGAGATGCACAAGCTCCCATGGGTCCATCCAGTGCCAAGCAAACAGAGCCCACTGGCCAGCCTCTGGACTCCTGGCCTGCCCAGCTGGAGCCAAAGCCTGGGGCCTTTCCACACCTCACAGTCCCAGAATCGCCGCCTCCGCTGTCATGGCGACCATTTGGTTCTACCTGGGGCCGCTTCCCTTCTCAAGGCTATTGGAAGAATTTCTTTTCAGGGCCGGGAATGCAACACAGGGCCTCAGGCATGCTAGACAACCACTCTCCCACTGCACTACACCCCACCGGAAATGGACTATTTATCTACCTACTATGGCCCAGGAAGCTGATTTCACTAAGTCGAAGGAAACTGCCTCTTCCTGTCTTGGGTACTCCAAGGGAAAAAGGAAGAAGACACAAGTTTAATCCCTAGCAGGGCAACTCATCACTACAGACAGGCAAAAGTGCAAATTGCGGCACTGAGGACCTGCGTGGCAAGTCGCAGGGCAATTTCAGCCGTTTGGGAGACGGCGCGCCGCCACCCCGGCTCCGCCCCAGCAGGGCTTCCACTTTCTCTGTACCTCACCACTGGGGATTCGAGCCTCTGTGCTTCCCAGGTGCAGGGTTTAAAGACAGCTGATAAGTCCCATTTTGACTCACTCCAAGAAGAGAAGCCACCAAGCCATGGTTCTCAGCCTTGGCTGCATTTTGGAATCACCTGAGACACGTTTTAAAATTACTCAAGCTTGGTCCTTTCCAGATGAGTGGAAGCCAAGTTTCTGGAGACTGGGCCCGGGCACCTGCGGGCAGTGCCCACTCCCTGGGTGGGTCTGAAGCAAGAGCCATTTCCCGGGGCAGACTTTCCCCATCTGAAATGACACCTCATCGATCACCTACGCTTGATCCAAGGAGAAGCCAGGCCTGCTCAGACTGGGGCCTGTGCCGGGTCTCCTGATGGCGGAGACCCTCGGCCAGGTTTGCAATGGAGCCCCTGCCCCGCCTGTGGTTTCACCGTTTCCTGGCAGAGGTGAAGAACTCTGGCTTTTCGGGGGATGAGGACAATTGGCTGACACAAGGAAACATGGAGACACAAGAGGTGGCATGTTCCAGCTCAGACGTCTGAAGAAGTCACTCACTGCGGCACATTTCAGTGTAACGTACACAAACCAGCTCCCACTGCCTTGACCCACAGCCCGCCTCGAAGGATTCAGGGAAAATGAAAATTAATGGGGTGGGGAAGGTAATCAGCGGCAAGACCCACTTTTGTTAATAACCCCTTCCATCACAGGTAGAACGAGACAGGCTGTCCGTTCGAGGCCAGGGTCACCTTGGGGAGGGAGGGTGGGAGACTTTGCAGGGTCTCCCTCCTGCCCGCTCTCCCCGGGTGAAGGAGGGTGCTCACGGAAGTAGGACTGTCCTTCCTGGGCCTTCACACTGGGCTGTGTGTGACCATCGCATCGGAGCCCCCAAACTGCTGCTGAAGGCCACCAATGAGCCTGATGTCACTCTGATGACCCCGCCAGGTGCCTACAAAGTGAGATCCTATAGGCACACATCCCTCCAAGCGGGCTCTGTGCTCCCAAAGCCAAGGTCATTTCCCACTTGGTTGTTCAGCCTCCCCAGGGGGCTCCTGTTGCTTGGTAATGGGTGAGACAGGCAAACAGGAAGTCAGCAAGCAGCGGGTCGCTGATGTGCTGGGGGGAGCTGGGAGCTGCAGGGCCGTGCTGCCTACCTGCCCGAGAAACCCCGTAGCATACCTCATCCAGCTCACATGAGCTTGGGGAAAAACAGCCAGCCTTGCCAATAAGGACACAGCTTCAGCCGGAAGAAAGGGATTCCTGCCATTTCCTGAGTGCTTTCTAAATGTAGGCTTTGTGGTCAGTCATTTGCACATAGCATCTCATTTATTCCACACACTAACTAAACCTGTACAGTACATACAGTTTAATGACTAATTGCTTGCATTCTAGAGCCAGGATATCCTGTTTCAGTCCTAGCTCTGCCACTTACTAGCTGTGTGACCTTGGGTGACTTAGCCTCTCTGGGTCTTAGATTCCTGTAACTTATTTGTAAAATGCTATACCAAAACCAGAGATGGTGGTGCATGCTTGTAATTCCAGCTCTCTGGGTGGCTGACACAGGACTGGAGGTTCAAGGCTAGTCTGGGCAATTGAGTAACTTAGTGAGAACTAGTCTCAAAATTAAAAAACAAAAATTAAAGAGGGCTGCAGATGTAGCAAAATATGAAGGCACCTGTTTCCTAGTGCAGAAAAGACTTGCTTCAAAAATATTTGAATTCAGGGGCCGGAGATATAGCTCAGTGGTTCTGGTGCCTGCCTCGCAAGTGCAAGGTCCTGAGTTCGATCCTGGTAACCACATACAATGTTGGGTGTGGTGACTCACGCCCACCAGCCATCAATACCACATACCACAGTGCCGGGCTTGGTGGCTCATGCCTGTTATCCCAGCACTCGGGAGGCAGAGATAGGAGGATTGCTGAGTTCGAGGCTTGTCTGGGCTGCATAGTGAGCTCAGGGCCAGCCTGAACTACAAAGTGAGACCCTGTCTCAGAAAAAAAAAAATTTTTTTTGAATTCAGTAACGGTACCTCTCATCAGAGAGTTGTGATATTGCAGCAAGAT
>PVIC010002361.1:0-78438 GCA_004025085.1 Thryonomys swinderianus
TCTGTAGTTGGTTGTGTTTATCTGTACTTCATTGAAGATAAGTAGGAGTTTTATATTCTATCTTCTGCTACTCATTTAAACATGTAGATTCTAACATAATTTCCTATCTATTTTTGTAAGTAAAACATGATTTGTGATTTGGTCTCAATTAATTGCATTCATCTGGCACTTTTAGGTTTAACATATAGTTCTCAGCCAATTATCAGACATAGTTTTGGCTGAAGGTGAATGATAGCATTTACTTCTAGGATCTATGTATAGTAGCCTGCAGGGTAGTTTACACATCATTCATAAAGATTACCTCAGTAAGATTTATGAAGGTTTTGGAGATAAAAGATCTATGATTGTTTTTTCTTTGAGTTTAGTCCTACACTTTATCATCAGTGTCTGATTCTGATAAAGCAAACTTTGATGTCCTTGTTAAGGTAAGAGTGAATCGCAGTGCATATCTACGAGGTATTTCTTGAATACATTTTTTCTTAACATGTTATGTTCACTGTCAACTGACTGGTAAAACTGCGGAAAAAACTAGGAATTTATTTTTTAAAATTTTTTAGTTTTTTTTTTTTTTTTTTTTAAGACAGGGTCTTGCTTCGTAGTTCAGGCTGGCCCTGAGCTCACTATGTAGCCTAGCCAAGCCTCAAACTCAGCAATCCTCCTGTCTCTGCCTCCCGAGTGCTGGGATGACAGGCATGAGCCATCACACCTGGCACTGTATGTGGTATTGATTGCTGGTGGGCGTGAATCACCATGCCCAGCATTGTATGTGGTTACCGGGGATCAAACTCAGGACCTTGAGCTTGCGAGGTGGGCGCTGGAACCACTGAGCTAACCCTCTGGCCCAGGAATTTATTTTTTAAATAAAAGGAATTAACAGATTTGCTGTACATCTAAGAAAAAGAAATGTGACATTAGAGCTCCAAAATTGACAGAGGCAGTCAGCCACTCATAAAGTGAGTGGAGTCCATAGAAGGAAGAAGGAAGAAGGAAGAAGGAAGAAGGAAGAAGTGAAGCTTATTGTGAGGCAAATGGCACCTATTGTACAAGAAATTGGGTTTTCTACTGAAGAAACAGAATTATATTAGAGATTGTAGCACTGTGGTCTGTGGTTGAGAGGCACAACCGCCATGACGGAAGAAAATGGAAGTTGTAGGAAACAACCTAGAACTATGGCATAGTTGGTCATAAATTCTGAAATCCAGTCTATATAGAAACATTGTAGGAAGAGAGGTAGATCTGCAACCTCTGCAGACCTCGTGAGGAAGACACTGGATGATAGATACCTGAATACTCACTGACATCTTGACCACTGTTATACTATTGTCAACTTGTGACCATTCTGGTTGAAGAGCTCATTTTCATTAGAAGTGTTAGTTGTAATCTCATTCACTCCCAGTGGTTTGTTAGTTCCCTGAATTAATACTTCTTAATACTCATTACAGGGGAAGCCTGCTAATTGGCACATTGCCACTTCCTTTGGGAACTCAGTGAAATGGAGGGAAGACATGAAAAACCACAAATACAGCATGAGTGTAAGTGCTTTGATTACAGTGTGAAGACAGTGATGGTGGGGGCACAGAATGATGATTCATGTGGACTGGGAAAGCCGAGACTCATTAAAGTAGGTGTGTTCAGTTAAGTAGAAGGAACACCATAGGGAGAGATTAAAAGTCACAATTTGGAGAGATATAGTCTTTTGAAAAGCCATGCTAAGGACTTAGAAGAAGGATATTGTCTTAGTTACTTTTCTCATTGTTTGGATAAAATACTTGGCACCCACAAAAGAGGAAAAGTTTATTTTAGCTCATAGTTTATAGGGGTTTCAGTTCCTAGTTGGCTTCAAGGCAAGGTGACATGACAGAAGGGCATTGGAAGAAGAAGAAACAGTCTATGGCAAGGTAGTGAAGACAACAGCAAGCAGCAAGGTTGTCTTTCTCTTTTATCCCATCCCGACAATAAATGTTTTGGGTGGTGTCACTTACAACCAGGGTGGGGATCCTCATTAAAGAGGATATCTAGATAAAAAGCCATAACAGATACATAGGTCCAGAGCAACATTATAAATTTTTATGTACAGAAGCGATCATAACTGTAGTTTTAAAAAATTGGTGTTATTGGATAAGTCTGGAGAGTTAAAGGAGCTGGCAGAGGAGAGACTAATGCAAACAGCAGCCAGATCACTGAGCAGGGTTCACAGTTATGAGATCAGTGGCATGCTGGTCTAAAGAATTAACAATTAACTATACAAAAGAAAAGAAAAACCCAGGTTTGTAGCACTTGTTGATTTTTGTGATCTACATATTCCTACCATATGTATTAAGGTGGCACACCATAATGTAATATTTTTACCATGCACAATAGAGGGAAATGACCTTACAAACACAGGCAATGGCCGGGCATGGTGGCTCACGCCTGTAATCCCAGCACTCAGGAGGCAGAGGCAGGAGGATTGCTGAGTTCGAGGCTTGCCTGGGCTACATAGTGAGCTCAGAGCCAGCCTGAACTACAAAGCGAGACCCTGTTTCAAAAAAAAAAAAAAAAACCACAGGGAATGGTGAAGTGTAGTAAACTAGGAAGTGATGAATTTGGACCCTTAATTACCTTTGCTTTAAATTTACTTGTTGGTTTGTGTAATTTTATTTATAATGTTGGATAACCTGCTTATAAATTTCATGAAAAATTAATGATCAACTCAGATGGAGTGAAGATCTTTAGGTCATTGAGAGGTGTGTCCTTGAAGGGCATTGTGGGATGCCAGCTCCTCCTTTTCCTCTCTTTCATTCTTGCTGAGTCATGAGGTGAGTAGTTTGCCCTGCTCTGTGCTCTTATCATGTAATCCTGCCTTGCCACAGACTTGAAAGCAACAAGGAAAACCACTCATAGACTGGTAACTCTGGAACTGTGAATCAAAACCAATTTTCCCCTTCCTTCCTTCCTTCCTTCCTTCCTTCCTTCCTTCCTTCCTTCCTTCCTTCCTTCCTTCCTTCCTTCCTTCCTTCCTTCCTTTTCCCCCCTCTTTCCTTTCTTTCATGGTACAGGGAATCAGTCTTCTTGGCTTTAAGCATGTACTGTATCACTGAGCACCATCCTAAGGTTCTAAACCTTTCCTTTTTATCAGTTGATTAGCTCAGGTATTTGCTATAGTAATGGAAAGCTAACAGACATGGAGTAAAGTAGATACTTAAAGTCAGGCCTGGGATTGCTTTCTATAACCTAGCCATTAAATTTCTTAAACTGTAATATATTCTCAGGTCTTTATATAGGTGAAAAATTAAAACCTCACTATATGCAAGGTTCTATGTTGGACAGAATAACACATAATTAAAAGTATGAGTAGCCATTTAGTTTCAAAATAGTCTGTAGTTGTGCTACAAAGATCCAATGTTTAGTGAAGAATCCAGTTCCATGAATGAATTAATATTTGTAAGTATCTGCTTCATACGGCGTTACAGAAAGAGCAATTTTTAGATCAATTTTCATTGCTGCACACCTTTCTCTTTTTCTTTCTCCCTTTCCTTAATATTCATTATTATTTTAAAACATACTATTATTCCCATACACACACTAAGTTTTTGGTCAGTCATATGAGTAGTGAAATTGTTCTGTTGGAGTCAGTGGTTGTCTGTGAGGTTACTGTCTAATGTCCCAGTGAGAGAACAGTAACTGGACTAGTCCTCAGTCTAGCTCTTGTTGAAAATTGTTCAAAGGCCCTGTTATTTACAGAGTTGCTGAAAACATCAAACCACTGATTTTTCAAGAGGGGTTCTTATTCAAATCCATAGTTGCAGGGAATGATAGTTTAAGGAGTTAAAGCAGTTCATGGTGAGCCATTTCTTCTTTGGATCTTAGACAAGAGAAAGCATCTCCTAGCACCAACTTGTTTTTTTCTACAATATGCTATGTGAGCTTATATAAGAAATTAATAAATAGAAATATCACAACAAGCTGCCTGTTAAACTATTTAAACAGGAAATACACTTGTGGATAATGCTTATACCAAAGCAAAGCAAATAGTGCCTTGTAATACCTTAAATATTCTCTCATGTACTACCTTATGTATGCTCGTAAGAATCTTGTGAGTTAGTCAAGGAATTATTGGTCCCACTTTATGAATAAGTAAAGACTCAGTACAGTTGTCACCCCTGGGAGTACATAATGGATTGGCTCCTGCATTTTCACTTTGCTTCAGAACTCCGGGAAGACTTAAATCCATTGAGAAAGTAGACTTTTATTTTAGTACAGAGATTTAAAAAAAAAATTTTAGTTCAGAGATTTTTGGTGGGTTCATGAATTTATGGGTGCTGTTGGTAGGATTGGAACTGTGTCACTTAATAGTGGCTGACTTAGTTTTCAAAATCTACTAGGAGTTTGGTACCTTCTGAGTTTTCTAGTCCCATCAATGTGCTGATAATGTCTAAGAGAGGTGACAGTAAAGAGTTAAAGTGAAAAACAAAACAGAATTATCTGAACTATTCCACCAGTGGTCTACAATGTCCACAGAAGAGCGATTTTTAAATTCCAGAGGGCAGATGACAACTGAGTCATGCAATTGTTGAACACTAATGAAGCATTTTCTTTTTTAATAGTCTCCTTCTGCGGCCAAATTCGGTGGCTGCTGGATTTGATGCCAGTCCACACCAATCAATATCAATCTCCTGCCAAATGTTATTAAATATCTCTTTGATGCCTATTTACAACTAAGAAAATAATTTCACTGCCAGGGGATTGTAAATGTGCCGAAGGAGCCTCTGACAGCTCACCTCACTCAGTGTCTGCCGCCGTGAGTCCAGGCGCTGCGGCTGGAGACGAAGATGAAGGACATAATTAAGGAAACATATGAAGGCTAGCGCTGGGCTTGAGATTAATTAGCTGTGCGTCAATAATCTCATCAATATCCGATTAACAAATGACACATTGCCCAATGAAACATATTGATTCATGCGCACTCCTCACTGTTAATAAATTGAAGCTGCTTTGCTAAATGAGAAAGCTGACAAAATAATAGGCTGCTAATACTGCCCTGCTATTGTGATAAAAAACATAAAATTAGCCTGAAGTATACAGTACTTAATTTAGGAGGACTGTCATCCCACTTATGAAGCGTGTTAATGAATGACAAGAAAAGGGAAAAGAATTTTATGGAGAACTTGCTCAGAAGCACCCGGAGAATTTCCCAAGGGCAGGCGTTTGAGCAGTAGAATATGTATATCAGTGGCCTGAAGCCTCACTGCTTTTCTTTGAGGATGTGTGTGGAAAAAAGTTTTATTTTGTCTTTCAAGTACATGATTCCAAGACAAAGTTGTTTTATATTTTGGAAGTCATTATTTAGTATTTATCCAGATGATCATGTTGAGGGGTACTGATAATGTTAAGGGGTGCTGTCTTGGGTCTTTGAGATAATCTAAGGGAAAGTCGTTTCTGAACAAATATCATTTGTAAGCTCATGCAGCAGGGTGTGAATTGTGCACGCCCATGCTTGCACTTTTCACGTACACTGTTCAGGCTTTACATAATCCCCCACCGCCCTCTGTAACACCTCATTACACTCTGTCTAAACGCATTCTGAAATGGTTCTTCCTTTTGGGACAGTTCTTCTTTCCGGCCTGGTTTCCTATGGAGGCGGTTTCTGAGTCACGCTGCTGTGAAGACGAAGGCTAGAGCAATTATAATTGAGTTCTCTCTTTAGCCCGTGCCAGAGAGGTGGTAATGGGGTCGGGGCAGGGGGGTGGCAAGGTGATAATGGTGCAGGTGAGGGCTCGGTGTCTGTGGAGGTCCTACTGAGACTGTGGTCGGGAAGAGGGAAGAGCCCTGCAGAAGAGTGCAAAGAGGAGGCTCTGCTCCTGAGCGGCCGCTCTGCCCACCCTGCAGCTCCTCGCCGAGACCTCGCCGCGGCCCCTGGACTCTCTGGGACAGTCCCCAGGAGGTGTGGCGTGTGAGGATCCTCTCTGAGGCAGCCCTGCTTGACGGTGTGGAAACATTTACTTCCCGATTTCTTTTCTGGCGCGCATCCCTTGAAATGCAATGAGGAAAGGAGTTGGTGCAGGGGAACTTCGATGTGTCACTAGGACATCACCGCAGAAGACAGTCAGAATTAACTAGAAGCTTCTTAGCTGACTTTTCACCAAACTGCACTGGAGAAGAGACAGACAAAAGACAAGGGATGGGTAGGGACTTACCACGGCAGTTCTGTCTGAGCACAGTCTCTCCCCTCCTGCCGGCCCCAATCCTTCATTGAGAACCACAGGCATCTCAACATCAGGAGTCTTTAAAGAAGACTCAGAATAAGAATGGGACGTATGTGGGCCGGAGGGTTAGCTCAGTAGTTCCGGCACCTGCCTCGCAAGCGCAAGGTCCTGAGTTCGATCCCCAGTAACCACATATAATGCTGGCCGTGGAGACTCACGCCCACCAGCAAACAACACCGCATACCACAATGCCGGACGCGGTGGCTCACGCCTGTCATCCCAGCACTCGGGAGGCAGAGACAGGAGGATTGCTGAGTTCATGGCGGCTTGCCTGGGCACCACAGTGAGCTCAGGGCCAGCCTGAACTACAAAGCGAGACCCTGTCTCAAAAAGCAAAAAAAAAAAAAAAAAAAAAAAAAGAATGGGACGTATGAACTACCAGGAAGCTCAGCTAGAACTCTTGGCTTTGCTACGAAGCAGCTGTGTGAGCCCAGACAATTATGGAAGCATTCTGTGTCTCCGCTTGTTTGCCTTAGAGGGGACACTGGGCTGGATGTTGTTGCAAGGCCCTTATAATAGAGCTGAGGTTTACTGGGCTCCCTAAGTTACCCGGGCACATCAGTGTACATGATAAGGGGGAAAGGATTTCCAAGATGACAGTTATTAAGGCTAAAATAAAACAGATGTTCCCATATCAAACTAAGTATAAACAAGGTAAGTATCAAATAAACTGTACTCCAGTGATTCCCGTTTGTAGAGCTTGATCATTCATCTCTACCTTGAGACCTTTTCTTCTGTGGTGTTCAGAAAAGCATATGCAGATCCTCTGGGTCTCTAACTTGATAAGTAGCTTGGAGAGAAGCTGGGTCATTAAGTTGCATTAACTCTTAATTAGTGATCAGGAGGGAATATAAATCAATAATTTTCATTCGTATTGTGAGATCTGTTGAAGCCTATTTCTTCAAAAGCAGGAATTTCTTTTGTAAGATTTTTCTGGAGTGAAAACTAGCCAGTTTCTTTATCTGAGGTTCAGAGAGGCAGGATTTATATTGTGTGAATAAATTCTTAGGGGTTAAAATACTTTCAGAACATAACGAAAGGAGGATTGCTATTTATAGAATTTTATGACAGCAGCGGAGATGGTATTTGGTAGGAAAGCTTATATTTGTCTTCTTATATTATTTAAACCAATCTTAATCGTGTGACAGTATTAATGAAAAAATATGCTAATACCAGTAAGTTGCATGATCAGGCTCTTTCTGTACACCAGATGCTTGCGTGTGTGTGTTGGTTAATTCTCACAGCTATCCTGTGTGGAAAATAACACCCGCCTCAGCTGAGGAAGCTACGGCGCAGAGGTTACGTCACTGTGGCTGGGTCTCGCCGGTGCCTGATGTTATCCACAGGTGGTTTAGAGAGATGCCCGTCTTCAAGCCTGCGACGGAGCGCGTTCTCCCCAGCGAACCTCCTCCCGGGGAGGCTGCTCTCCAGCCCCTGACGCGGTGAGTTAGTGCCTACACAGAATGACTCATGGCGCCAATATTATGTCATAGAATCTCCCATCAGGATAAAAATATCTCGGTTCTTGAGCCTCTGGTGGCCTTTCGGAAGCCGCGAGGACAAATAAACTAGGATGATTTATTGTTCTGTGTGCGCAGAGCTGAGGCGACTTGGATTCCTGGGGCATCTGCCAGGTTGTTGTGGCCAGGTGCTTTGTCCCACGTCAGTCTCAGGCCCTGGACGTGGGTTGTTCCAGGGCCTTCGCAGGCAGCTGCTCTGTTGGCCAGCTCCGCTGTAACTTGTGCTGGTGAGTCAGATTTCATGCCCAATTAGGATACAAGGGGAAAGCTTCCCTTGTGGAAAGGACACAGCTGCTCTGGAATAGCAGCTTCAAGATGCTCTGAACAGCCTCATAAATCGGCCCTCAGCCCCTTCTGCTGGCTCAGAGAGCAGAGTGAGGACACCCTTTATGCCTTTGCCTCGAGTCCATGCAGTTTTTAACACACACACCTGCTCTCACACATGGCCCTTAGACTGTAAGTGCACATCATGTCTGGAGAGGTGGGGATGCTAATATATTAGTTTTATCATGTGACCATCTATGTGTATACGTGAATGTGCATGGATACATTTCTTTATGTGTTGATGTGTTCATGCTTGCCTTGGTTTCATTGCCACAGTCATACACTCATGAGTATATATGTATACCACATTGTGTGTATGTGTTCATATGGACACGTGGGCATGTATGTATGTGGTATATATGTGTGTTGTGTCTTTCTCTTTCTCTTTATATATATAAAGATATGCATATCTACTCTACTCATAGAACTACTTCAGTCACTTTTCCCTGGGTCTGAGGTTTTAGCTCAGTGGTGCTGAACCTGAGGTCCTGAGTTTGGTCCCTGACTCTGGGATCAAACAAACAAACTCCGCTTTGCCCAAGGGACTAGTGAAGAGAAGGTCAGTGTAGAGAGTACTGGTCTCTTATACAACATGCTTGAGATGGTTGCTTTATTTTTCTTTCCTTAAAATCCAGAGGTCCAAATGTGAAAATCTGCAGATAAAGTACTAAGCTTTTCCATGCTGTCATCCTTAATGTTGTGACAGAAAAGCGTTCTGAAGAGAAAAACGTCCAAATTATCCACGATACTGGCATTGATCAAATTCACCCAAGTGCCACTTTACTGTTCATCTAAAACAGCCTGGGGGGGGCATGGTTTTAATTTCACTCGAGGTTCCAAGACACATTTGCTTTTTCCTCTATGGAATTGTTTTCTGTATCTATTTGTGTTGTCACTTGTCCACACATTCTAGTGAGATTCCGTGATGCATTTTCTCTCACTGCCTGCAGTCAGTGGTTATCAGTCCTATCCTTAGATCTCTGAAATATTTCTGAGGTTTTTGGTTACTTGCTTCCTGCTGCCATTTTCCTGGTGTAGCCACTTATGGTCTGTTGCTTGGTTCATCACATACTGTGCTTTGGCTTCTCCTTCCACCAGACTAGGCTTTATACTCTAATACTAGCAGTCAGTTCACCTATAAGTATCAATTCTGGGCTCCTACCAACTTGTATCATGTAATCCTCAAAGCACCTCTGAAATACAATTTTAGGTATGGCAGAGCTGGCTCCAGAGGAAACTGTTCCCCTGATTCTTAAGACAATTTAGTTTCTTCATGAAATACCTTTCCAAAACATAGACTGAACTATCTAAGTGTTGGTGTCTCTTGCCTTTAGGAAAAACTCCAGAGCCCTTAGAATAATGTTTCAGACCTTTTACAATCTGCTTTCATGGTTTCTTGCAGAGCTAATTCTACATTCATGCTCTGGAAGTGCTTGTTCCCTGACTTTACTTGCTGTTATTACATGTTTGTGTACTCTTCTGTGTACAGTGCTCTTCCTTCCCTATGTACCACGTGAGATTCTTATCATCATTAAGAGTCAATTGATAAGAAACTACCTTTTTAGATCTGTTTTAATTCTCCTAGGTAGACCTTTGTGCTTCATACTTGTGTTCATGTAACAGTCTGGGCATAGCTTAGTCATGATCTTGTCATGTTATTTTCCCATTGAAAAAACAGTTGTCTTTCATGTTGGAGGCTGCTGTGTGTATGTATTAAAAAGGATAAGCTTGAGTCTTTGTAGAAAAATGGTTGCTTCTCAAGACTACAGTCTTAAGTGAAATAACAAGACATACTAGATTAAATATTGTATTGGGTTTTTCATATATGAGAAAATATCAAAATAAAAGGTAGACAATAGAAAATAGGAAAATAAGTCTTTTGTAAAAGGGAAAGGAACCAAGAGATGGAGAGAAGGGAGAAAGAAAAGAGGGGACGGGCATGAAATAAAAGAATTAAGATATGTTATGTACATCTGCCAATTTCCCATGAGAAATGTAATCATTATGTATTGCAACCATGGCCTAATTAAAAAAACTGACAAAAAAAGGATTTTCAAAAAGTAGTGTGTGTTTTCAGA
Organism: Thryonomys swinderianus; assembly: GCA_004025085.1. Lineage (NCBI taxonomy): Eukaryota > Metazoa > Chordata > Mammalia > Rodentia > Thryonomyidae > Thryonomys > Thryonomys swinderianus. Next base: position 10,168 of record PVIC010002361.1, read on the forward strand.
AAATGGACATAGTATAATATCAAGAAAAAAAGCAGGACACAATATTGAATGTCCACAGAGATGCTCATTTTTTAATATGAATGTGGTATATAATTGAGTGGTTATATCCAAGTGATGAAACTAATTATTTGCATTTTATCATATAAATGTTTTTTTGATTTTCTAATTTTTCTTTATGAAAAGCTTTAACTTTTATAATCAGGGAAAATATTGCTGGTCACTTTTCATTTAGGTAGTGGTTTGGTTATGCTTTCAGTATGCTCCCTTCGGTTCACGTGTTCACCTTTATTCCCCAGTGTCAGGTAGTAAGAGGGGAGAAACTTGTCTGACTCTGGTGCATAAAGATAAGGCCTTCGTCAGGTGATTCGATAAAAAAGAACCAGGGTGGGGTCTCCCTGGCTGAGGTTGTGGCTTTATCAGGAGACCAGAGTACGTAGACATGCATGTGCTCCCTGCCTCGTGCTGCGGGTGTGCTGCGCCACCTTGGGACCCCCTGCAAGGAAGTCATCGCCAGATGCAGGCCCTTTAGCCACAGACTTTCTTGTCTTTATCAAAAACTACCCAGCCTAAGGGGTTTATTATAGTAACAGGAAATGGGTAAGACAGGTAGATGTTCCATGCTCTATCTAGCTAAACCTAAATAACATATAGAATACTTTTTTAGCAGGATGCAAAAATACTAAAGGATTGAATGAATATGCCTGAACCCACACTACATTTTTAAAACTAGCTCTTTGGTAGAAATACAAAGTATCACAAAATAATACAAGAGTAATTCACATAATGTAAAAGAGTAAAAAGGGAGAGAAAGAAGATTCTCCTCTCCTTTCCTCCCCACCTTTCCCTCCTTTCTTTTCTCCTCTTCTCCCTTCCATTTTGTATCTTGCACTCAAAGTAATTATTCGTACCAGTCACCTACGCAGGTGATCCTGTATCTCAGTGACTTACTCTACGTCTTGCTAGTTTGATGCACCCATCACAGGTTGGCTGTCACCCTTCATCACACCTTCACTGTGGGCCTCAGGATACAAGACTAGCATGGCTGGAAATCAGGCAGCACTGACTCCTCTAAAGGACTGAGCATAAGCTGCTACACTACTGGCCTGACTTTGTGGGCAGTGCTACATTTCCACTTAACAGAACTATATATGCAGCCCATACTAGACACTGTATTGTGAGAATTAATTCCATTTCCTTCTCTCTGGAAACTGGGTGAAACCTTTAGTGATTGAGCCCCAAGATACTGTCTCCTTCAGATTTTCATTCCTTCAGCTCCCCAGGGCTGTTGACACTTTACCAAGTTTGCACAAATGGACACTGTGTGTCTCTAGTCTGTGTTGAAATAACTGCAGATGAATGTTTCCCCTTCCAGGCTCTTAGGAGTTTTTGTAAGAGATTCTTACGTTCTAAAGCTGCAGTTATTCAAAAAGCAGTTTTTATTTAAGATGACACAATCAACTATATGTAAAGAGGACTGTAGTCAACAGGTGCACTCCTGTCAGTGATTGCTTTCAGAAACCAGTGTTGTGTTCTTTGAATTATGCTGCGCCACTGTCTCAGTTTCTCTCGATCTGGCACACATGGTGCTAAAAGGATTGGCTTAAAAGATTCATTTATGTCAGTGAACAGGACAGAACCCATGTTTCAGTGGACCTTTTATGTGATTTTCTGTGGACAGAGAGATGTATGTGGAAATGCTTTGTGTGTAATATTATTAAGTAAGTGGTGGGTCTTGTTGCCGGGAAAAGTGAGGAAGTATGGTGTAACAGATAGAGGCACACATTCTCAGGCTTTTTGGATAAATGCTGGCTGTGTGTATCCAGAAGTTCATTTAATGTCTTCCTGAGTTTCCAGTGGCAAAGTGGGAATGATAGTCATAGTTACTTTATGTGGTTGTTGGAAGGATTAAGTACTGCAGCACGTGTAATATATGCAGCACTGTGAGTGTGATATGCTAATCATGCCATGATGTGAATTCTTGTTATTTTATGTCCATTGTGTTGGTTGCTAATTTCAGAGGAATCAACTTATGTTGTTTGACTAAAGAGAATCAACAGATGGAAATTAGTGGAGAAATGGGAACTTAGCATGAGGACATATTTTCTTGCAATGAAAGCCAGCAAGCAATGGAGTGAGTTGCCCTCAGACAGTGGGGCCTGGGCATTGAACATGATCAAGTAGAGTCTGAAGAGTGATGCGCTATGAAATGTAATCTGAAGCCAACAAAACATGTTAATCATTCGCTCAGGGATGTACTGGGATTTATATTATGATTCTCATAATCTTCTTCTTACATCACAATTTAGAAATAGTTCTGTTTAGTGTTCAGTTTTCCTTTGTTCTTTGCTCATATGGGCCATATAGTCCATCTTTCATATGTATATAGGGTTCAAATAACATCATTACTTACCATGTAGGTTGCAGAGAAAAATTATGGTTAAAAAAATAAGGAGGTTGGAAATCAGATTTGTGTTTATGCATTGTTAAAGTAAGTTGTATAGCACTAATTTCACTTCATCTTTCAGGCATGGGGATGGGGGAAACAGACATTTTTATAATATCACCTTGCATATGTTGTGATATAGTCATTCTCTGGTCTGTGACTATGTAGACGTTGAGAATTTTGAGCATTGTTGGCTTCTTTATATATCTTTGTCCTCCCCATTTCTCTGATTACCATGCCAGTATACTTAGTACTATTGCCAAACTATTGCCAAACATAGTAAGCAATCAATAAATGTTTTCTAAATGATTGAATTAAAAATACCACTTAGCAAATGGAAGCTAAAAAAAAGGTGATGGTTTATAAAATTCTTCCAGCCACCTGTCATTCAAACCTGTTTGTTCCCTTGCTCTAAGATTATTAACCATTTGGTTAATTGTTAGAGATCAAAAGTAAATAATTAATGAAAATTCCATTTTCTTCTATTGTTAAATTCAAAATGTTATTCCCTGAGTGATTTGTTCCATGAGGTGGTTTAATTTTGATAATTGGCTTGAAGAACATGCCCAGTTTTTCTGTTTTTACAAAGTTACTAAGTAAGATCAGTGTTCAAAACCATGTAAACTGGGTGTAAAGGCTGCTTATGAATAAAAGAAGAGACAATTTAAAAGTGACAGTTTAATGACACACCTGTGACTAAAAACGAGATTAAAGGTTTTTCTGTATTTCTTTCAAATGACAGCTTTGAAGAACCTTTTCCTTTAGTATGTTGCTTGAAGTATCAACTTGCATGTTTTATAAAAACTTACTTTAGATTTCAATTTCAGCTAACATATTAAAATTTTGTGTATTTGTGGTCTGCTGTAGTTTGAGTCTGGAATGTCCTTCGGAGAGGACACTGGAAGGTGGTGTTGGGAGGTGGTGGATACTTTAAGAAGTGGGCCTACTGGGAGTCCTAGGGCACTGGGCGCATGTCCTTGAAGGGGGCATAGTGTGCTGGTCTCTTCTGCTCTTTTGCTTTTTGGTTGCCACCAGGGGAGCAGGTTGCTCCACCAGGCACTGCCACCATGATGTGGTGCCTTACCACAGACCCAAAGCAGTGGAACCAGCTGACCATGCACTGAACCTCCAGAACTGTGAGCCAAAATAAGCCTTTTCTCTTTAGCTTTTATTATCTCAGATATTGGTTACATTAGTGTGATGGTAAAAAAGAAGCCCATTGTGATATTTTGAAGTATGTATACATTATGGAATGGCTAACTCAAGCTAATTAGGTAATTTGTATTACCTTACATATCTATCTCATAGCAATTTTCTACTCTCTTAGCAATTTAAAATTTACCCTCCTAGCAATTGTTATGTTTATAGTCATCATGTTGCATAATAAATCCCTTGAATTTATACTCCCGACGGAAGTTTTATAGCAATTGACCAACATCTCAATCTTTGACTTTTTCCCATCAACTTGGATGGTGTATTTACTGCTAATCAAGGCTGAGCACATATCATGTGTTAGGTACCCTTATAAACTTTTGACCACACAATATTATTTAAAATCATCCTTTAATAGAAAATTTTTGGGTGTACGTGGTGGTCTTGCAGCTACCATCTGAGATAGAAATAATTAATATCCCCATTTTTAGGTGTAGGTACTAGGGCACCAAGAATTCCAGCATCTTGCTATAGGGAAGTTCTTCAGAGATTTGGAATTTGCTGCAAGGTGACCATACTCCCAAACTAGTGATTGGACATGATACTTTTATCTTCTTTTTTAATAGTCTTATGAAAAAAATGGCTTTTAATATAGTCAATAAAGCCTATTAAAATCAAATGTGCTGTCCTCTTCTTGGGCTCCTCCATTGTGTTAGCAGGGTGGCTACTTTGCTTATGGTATATCAAAAGTACAAAGAAGATATAGGAGTATTATTTTTAGTAGCTAATGTAGCATTCCTTATGAACTATTGGAGCAGTGGAGAAAATGAAAATGAATTAAATTTGGTGATTTGGCCAGGACTTTAAACAGCGTCATGGGCAGTTTACTCACTCTTGCTGACTCAGCCTTCTAACTGCTCTTTCCTTCCTGTGCTTCTGGAGTGTGGCCCTGGAGGTCTGGATAAATGGTGAGTCTTCATCTGGTTTCGGAGAGTGCAGAAGCTGACACCCACTGCAGTAGACTTTGTCCACTTCTGCCTTTATTACGCTTTGCATACACTAGCGACTTGTAACTCTCTGATTCTCCTCCTTTGTCTTAGTTAAGCCTGGTGTCCACAGCGGATGGGGCCTTAGGTCAACTGTCTAGAGTCTGTAGTGTGTTGTGGAGCCACTCTCTACCAATCCCATTCACTGCTAATTGTTGCATTTGGTGGAAATGAAAAGAGGGTCAAAGTATGATCTCATAAACCACAGAATTTATTGTAATACAGAGAGAATTTTTTGTAGGGTAAACAATGTGATCAACTTTAAAGGGAATTCATGGGTTAGAAGAGATAACATGAACCGCATAGTCCCAAAAGTATTGAAGTCCAGTTGCTCCATTGAGATGTAAGCCAGCTTCTGTGGAAAGTAGAGCATTATAAAAGGCTAACGTGTGCCGGAGGGTTAGCTCAGTGGTTCTGGCGCCTGCCTTGCAAGCGCAAGGTCCTGAGTTTGATCCCCCAGAAACCATATACAATGCTGGGTGTGGAGACTCACGCCCACCAGCAATCAATGCCACATACCACAGTGCCGGGCGTGGTGGCTCATGCCTGTAAACCCAGCACTCAGGAGGCAGAGGCAGGAGGATTGCTGAGTTTGAGGCTTGCCTGGGTTACACAGTGAGCTGAGGGCCAGCCTGAACTACAAAGCGAGACCCTGTCTCAAAAAAAAAAAAAAAAAAGGCTAATGTGTATCTCTCTAGAAGCTGATCTTTTCTCAAGGGAATCTGGCTTGAGCCCCATAGCAGAGATCTGCAGGGACGTGTGAGGTCATAGGCTGTTAAAGATGTTAAAGGATACAGTTTTAGAGCTCCCCACCTAAGAGGATGTGGCTTCTTCTTCTTTTTTTTTTTTTTTTAAGACAGGGTCTTGCTTTGTAGTTCAGGCTGGTCCTGAGCTCACTATGGAGCCCAGGCAAGCCTGGAACTCAGCAATCCTCCTGCCTCTGCCTCCCGAGTGCTGGGATTACAGGCGTGAGTCACCACGCCCAGCATTGTATGTGGTCACCGGGATCAAACTCAGGACCTTGTGCTTGTGAGGCAGGCGCCGGAACCACTGAGCTAAATTTCCAGCCTGAGGATGTGGCTTCTTGCAGCTAGTGTGGTCTGAGAGTTGACCCTCGGGCAGTTTAGGATAGCTTACATTCTGGGCCTTGGGGGAGGCAACTGACAGTGTAGCCAGGGCATCACCTATGCTCTAAAGTGTGGGTCAGACCCTTGAGTTTAGATGTATTTTGAAGTAGGGAATCTGATAAGATTATGCAAGTATTTTTATCCATTTTCCCCAGAAGAGGAAACTGAGGCATAGGAAGTTCACTAACTGCCTTTGGTCACATAGCTGCTTAGTGTCAGAGGCAGGATTCAAGCCCTAGTGGTCTAGCCCCAAGTCCATGAGTCTGGTTATCTAACCAGACTGATTCCCATGCAAAATAAGGGCAGATGTGGCTCTTAGATCACTGATAAGGAAACATAAACTTGGAACGATGTCAAAAATATCCATTACATGCTCATATATTTTCAGTAGGCTTACTAGGAAAAATAGGCCTGAAAAGAAAAGAAATTACTGAGAGAACTCTGTTGAGTCACATAAATATTTTAACTTTCAACAGTCATGCTAGACTTTATATGGAAGAGGAGTGAGCTCTGTAGGTATCTATTTGAGTAATATTATTGTAATGTGCAGGCTTACTAGCTGTTACAGCAAAACAAATTTTTTTTCTTGTATAGTTATGTAGAGTGGAAGGTTTGGCTGCTTCTATAGATTGGTTTAAACAGCCCTGGAACACCCTTCTGTACCTAAATATGTGCCCCGTGGGTTAAATCCCCTGACTTTATCTAAGTTTTTCCTACCTAAGAATTCACTTGGGGAAGGTGAGAATGATTTTGGAGTTTGAGAGATTTGAAGGCAAACTAGTGTGATATGATTCTGCTGGGGCTTAGAGACTGCAAAACTAAAAAGGCAATTGGCACCTGGGGGCTGGAGAGAGAAAGAGCAAGAAAACAGAGGTGCACTAGGTCCAGTCACGGAAATTGTCAAGATCCAATTCTTTGGACCCACAGAAATGTCAGTTTCATAGTTTAACTTAAAAAGGGTTATGGAAATTTTGATTATTTTAAAATTTTGCCTGGGAAAAATTTTAGTTTAGTTTAGGCTTAATGTATACCTTTATTTTGTGCACTCTTTTCTGTATCCCTGACACTTTATTAAACATGAAAAATAAGTTTTGATAATATTTTTCTTTACCAATAAATGTGAAACCTTGCTGACTCTTTCAATTCATAAAATCTTTCTTTTTTAAACTTGTGCTTTGTATTTACTGTAGGATGTTTGTGGACTATTTGGGGTTGATTTTAAGAACCTGTTTCTTGCCATAAAGACCATAATTTACCTATTTTGAGACCTGATGGTAAGGAATGATATGACTACAGTTTTCTCAACAAAAGATTAGAGAAAACCTTTGTTTATATCTTACGTTTCTTAGATTATTGCACGATGAAATGGAATGCGAATTGACTAAGATTTGGACGGAGGTACTCTGATATTATTGTTTTAAATATCTCAGAAAGCATGTAATGTAAGACTTATGCTTGATTTGAGAAACAGTCCTAAGAACTGTACCCTTTAAAGGTTAATAGACATTTTAGTTAAGATAGGACACCAAGTTAGGAGATATCTTCCTTTTATGAATTAAATATTCAGGGAATTAAGCAAGCTGACTTTGGAATATGTGGTAACTGAAGCAATAGCAGGCTTTCAAAAATGTTTGGGCTTCTGTACTGGAAAAAATTTAGATTTTTCTTAAATTGTGTGGTATTATACATTAATATTTTTAGTAAAGCTAAGATGGTGGCTAATCTTTCATATATACTTGGCTTACTAATTTTTTCCACTAACATTAGCTTTCCCTCAGTGTATTTTAGGTCTCAAATATATTAACTTAAATATAGATTTATAGAATTTATAGTATTTGTTTCATTTTTATCTCTTAGGAGTTTGTATATCTAATATAATTTTAATAACTAGGTTGTCGGGCATCTATCCTAAGTATGTACGTAGCTACTTGGAAAGTGGTCAGGCCTCTTAAGTTATCATCCCCTCAGTACATGCCTTGTTCTGTGCATGTGGTCTTCACAGTCTGCCCAGAGAGGAATCCCTGTCACTCACTGATGAGCAGAGAGGCTCGGGGAGGCTGGCAGCCCAGAGAGGAGAAACGGTCACGTTAGGCCTTCACCCACAGTCTGCTCTAGTCCAGTGGGCTCTTCAGCAGTAAACCAGTGTTTGCAGGTTCGTGGGTAAGAACCACCAACACTGAGATTAGACATTTCTCTTGAGTCCAAATTTCTAGGGAGTCAAATCCTGCTAAACCAGAACTGTTAATATGTGTCTAGTGGTCTTTAGAATACCCCCAAATCCGAGAGCCAGAGCTTTCCCAAACTTCAGCAAGCTGGAGAAACAGTCTCTTGCCAGGCTTTCTGGAACTCGTTACCAGCCCCAGAGTTTCCTAGTCAGTAGGTTTATAGTGTCATTTCCAAATCTGTATGTCCAGCTGGGAGTGGCGCCACATGCCTGTCATCCCAGCTGCTCAAGAGACTGAGGCAGGAGATTCTTAGTTTGAGGCCAGCCTAGGCAACTTAGTGAGCATTGGTCTTAAAATTAAAAAAACAAAACAAAACAAAGCAAAAAACCAAACAATTGTGCCAGGGATTTCACTTAGTGGTTCCTGCATCTGCCTGGCAAGTGCAAGGTCCTGAGTTTGATCCCTCATACCGTATACCACGGTGCTGGATGTGGTGGCTCACGCCTGTAATCTGAGCACTCAGGAGGCAGAGGCAGGAGGATTACCAAGAGCTCAAGGCTAGCCTGGGCTACAAAGCAAGACCCTGCCTCCAAAAGAAAAAAAAAAAAGACTGAGGTTTATCTTAGTGGCAGATTGCCCTAGGCTGTAATGCCTGGTACCCCAAGCAGAAAACAAAACAAATGATAATACAAGGGATTTGCATTCCTAACAAGTCCCTAAGTGACACTGATTTTACTGGACCAGTGACAGTACTTTGAGAACCACCAACCTAGGCAAGCAGTAGAGAAGAATATCATTGTTTATGGTAAATGGTTTTTATAATAACCTTACATTCTTTATTAATTTCATTTTAAATTGTGTATCTTTGGAGACTGTGTTAACTATTCCTATTTTCTTTCCTATGAAATCATTCTGATCATTTATGAGTTTTTTATTGCTATAAATACGTATGAATTCACAAGTTGCTTCACACCCTTTCTTTTAGGCCTAAGATTGAGTAATGAACTCTTACTACTGCTTTACCAGTCTAAAAAAAAAAAAAGGTAGGGAATTGTTGAGGCTTCTGATAATTTAAGAAGTAGAGATTTAACAGTCTTCAATTAAAAAGAATATGATCTAAAATCCCATGCATCTCCTGGCTGTCACCTCGTCCCTCTCCCTATCAATGGATGGCTGCTTGTGCATAAAGCCAGGTACAGTAAACTGCTTTGAGTGGGCTGTGTAGCAATTATTCCAGGAGTCACTGAAGTCTTGCCTCACCAGAGAAAGCCAGCTGATGCAATTCAGCCTAAGGCCTTTTCAGCAGAGCATCTGTTTTTTGATACACTTTGCCTATTAATTTTATATCCAATGTGTTGAAACAGAAAAAAATTCTCCTTGATGCGTCTCTCCTTATTTTTCATGTAGGTATCAATGATACCTACATCTTCTATAACACATGTTCCTGGAAAGCAGAAATGTTGTCCCCTCTGCCAAAGTGTTCTTTTTCTTCTTTAAACATTCTCTTTGCTTAACTGTGTATTTATTAATAGCATATTATATAATCATATCTTCCAGCCTTGTGATTATAAAATTCTACCACATATATTTATATATAACACATTTATGTATTTTTGTGTATAACCAATGTATAATAATATATAATTTTTCTCTTTAGGGGATAGTGTTATTATTCCAAGAGAGATATATAAACTTATATCCAAAGATGACTATTCTACACTTTTTTCCTTTTGAATCATAGCTGTTTTAATTCCCAGTAAAATCTACTTCTTTACTGACACACCACTCAGACCACAGAGAACTGAAGCGATTCCTACTTCTATTGAATGTATCAGAGATCCTCTTAACCATGAAACCGAGATACCATTGTCTCTATAGAAACCACCACACAGACAGAGATACAGTTTCAAAAGGAGAATGTTGCTGGGAACTGAAAGGCAGGTAGGGTTTTTTAAGACTCTTCAGTCATAAATTAAACTTTCGTGATGGTGAGGAATTTTTACGAATAGTTTCTGACCTGCCTAGGGGTAAAAGAAATACAACTTTGACACTTATCTGAGTTGTTTATATTACATAATTGCCGCAGGGCTTTCAGAAGGGTTATACTATGTTAGGTCTTGTTGAAGATGGCATTTTACAAACCAGCAAGATGAGAAAGTAACCCTAACCAGGGGTTACAATTTAAAGATACCATTTTTGCATTTTGTGTAGAAAAATGTCAGTCATTCAATCTTGGGGTGTGTTTTCTCTTTTTAAGGGGAAGTAGCCTTTTTAAGTATTTTCTATTGGATGGTGTTATTTCTGCCTGTTTTCTTGTCATTTTAGTTGCATATTTTCTTCTTTATGATAACTTTTGAAGGTGTAGTGATAAGATTCTTCACTATAAGTGATCATTATTTTTCTTCTTTTTAATGCCATGTTTGCACACTAGTTCAATTTAGTATTAACGGCAGTAGGTAAATAAATTAATATTATCCACTGCCTTTGTCTATTTAAACTAAAGGGTGTGTGTCTGTTTGAATTACTGAACAGCATATGTAAAGGAAAAATACCATAGTGAAGTGCAAAGGTAGGAAGAACACTGCCCTACTGCGAAGTCACCTCACTGCTCTACCCCACTGAAAGTCAGTAGGGATCAAGTGAACGGTAGCACAAATAGATTTCTCCATTTTCAGGGTAACTATTCTTTTTCTCTCTGTTTTCTTATATTTAATCATAGTTCGAACAGAAGAAGGTATAATTTACATACTGTTGATGCCAAAAAGAATCTTGACTTCAAACAATTTTCCTTGTCTTGTCCTAGAGTAAATAGTTGATTTATGTATTCACTGAAGCTAAATGGGGAAAGGAATTATTAATGATGAGTGAGTTATTGTGGAGCATTGCCCGAGGGAAAAGAAAAAGAGATCAGAAAGCTCCAGTCCCTTGCTTCCAGAGCTTCTGATAAAAACCTCTTGGCATTGTTGACTATTTATAGCCTTTTTTGAACTATTCATAGATTTTATTACTATAAGAAATTGGAAATAGCATAATTTTCAATAAATGGAATTTTTGCGTGGCAGAGCCTTGAGCCCTAAATCCTGGGTTTAATCTTAGTGGCGTTAAGTCACATTTCTCACAGGAGCCCACTCGGAAGAAGCACCATGCTCGCACATCAGATCCTGCCAGGTGCTTCTTGGAGCTGTCTGTTGTTTCATTGCTTATTACCCACATTCACTTACTGGCAGCACAACAGTAAAATCTGACTCCCATAAATGCCTTCTAGAGAAAGGAAACTAGAGTAGCGTTTCTAATTTGGAGTACATGTTTCTTTGAACATTTATGGAATTTAAAATGATTTGTTGGATATTGGAAATAAAGGTCAGGATGTTCTCTGATCAAGGTTTGCAAAGCTGAGATCTAATGAATAAGAATAAATTCTTGGACTGGTTTTGGCCAGTTGCCTTTCTGATTGAAATAGCCCCTCTTGATATAAACTAATATGTCACCTAAGAATTGCAACTAGGCCCAAGTCCTGAAGTTCTCAAATGTTATCATGAATGTCTGATATGGTGTAATTTATTCAGCTTCCACCAGGCACAGCTTATTGAGTTCTCATGTTTCCATAAATGTATCATGTGTAAAATTAAATTTGCAGATTAATGTTATTCACCCAAGTGACATAAAAATAAGCAGATCTTAAAACAAAATTTTAAAACGAAATTATTACAGATATAATAATTCTTACTGGCCAGTAAATCTTATCTTAAAACCAAAAAGGAAGATACATTAATTAACCATCTTCAGGAAAACAGGTTTAAGTACCTAATTATTGAATGAATAAATAGAAGTAAGATCAAATAGATTATTATCCCTGTAGTATAGAAGTCTGGATTGAATATTTAATTTAGCATGAAGAGACATCAAGGAGAACTTGCACTATAGTACCTATAGATGACACAGCATTCTCATTTGTAGGTATTTAAATTCAAGCTGAAAAAGATATTTTTAAACTAGGAACTATCTAACTATTGCTAACCACTGCTTACCTGGCCGTTTCTTCAAGAAATCCAGGACATTCTGGTTCTTGAGCCATTAGTTTTGAGAAATGGGAGAACAAATGAATAAATGACTGAATAATTAAACATATACTCAGGCTGGTCATCTTGCGTGTGATCTAAATCATGTGGATGTTCAGTCTAGCTTTTGGAAACATCTAATTCAAATGTACTGCTTTGGCTGCCTTCTTCCTCTGCTACAAACCTTTCTATAAAGTGTTATTTCTGCTGATTTCAGTTGCATACATCTCCTTTCTGATGCCTTTTTCAGTTGTCTACAGGCAAGCGGCACTTCTCTAACACCTTAGGCATGATGAATGGAGGTAATGGCGCTGTCCTATAGAGAATAATTGGTTAGAAAATTATACCTGCTTGGGTAGCAAATATTGGGCAATGGGCTACTCCAATGTAAGTTAATAATTTTAGCCATAGTTACTACCTCTCATTCTTTTTCAAAGATTTAAAAATGGTGTAATCTTTTCTCGAGTATGCTTCTTCTTACTGGACAAGAACAGATACAATTTTTGAATCCTTGCTTAATCAAATGACCACAATTACACAGTGTTTTAAAGAAAGTATGTCAACTATGATAGGATTCTAAACTAGTGGATTGACTCAGTTGATTTTGTTTAGTGCCCATGAAACACTTAAAGCAGAGTCAAGAAAGTAAATGAACTCTTAGTTTAGAGCCCATGAGGCACTTTTATGCAAATCAAGCATGCATAAAAAATTAGAGGACCTACATCAACCATAACAGATTGCAGAAGTCGTCACAAAAGGAAATCAAAAGTGATGGAAAACGTGAAGGAAAATGCTTTCCTTTTTCTCAACATGCTATTAATTAAATTATTACATAAAGCAATGCATTTGAAGTCTTTCATCTTGTTTTTGTTTTCTCTTCAAATAGCTGCTGGCTTTATTGTCTCAAGGTGTCTGGAAATGTTTTCCTTGGAATCTGATTTTTATCTCCGTAATAATTACAGAAACAGAAACAATTCGAGGGCACATAGATGTGTATGTCTGGAGACTAAAAACTGTTTGGGGATAGGGAACAATAGGTTGTGTAATTGATTTGGGCCTTGCAGTAGGAAGAGATCTGGAGATTTATCATCTGAACTTTTGATTTTTCCTCTTTTTCCTCTGGTGCTGGGATTGAACATAGAGTTCTGATCATGGTAAGTGCACCAAGCTATGTCCCCAGATCCTTTTACTTTTCTGCAACAAGTGACAACACTTGGCGTAAGCTGTTAACCTCTTGCAGGTGTTGTTGAAGGTGTCTTAATTACTCCTAGACACACACCTTGGGCATTTTTAAAACACCATTGGTTTAATTAAGAACTAAAGTCTTTCACATGCAGTGTGCTTTTGCTTTGAGGAGTTGTATGTGTAATTTCAAATTCTCTGGCATTTACTTTTAAAAGTTAGAATCAGTAACAGTTCATTTTGATGGTGTTTTTAACCCAATATATTTAGAATATTTTATTTCAATATGTGATCAATATAAACATTTTGATGTCTTACTTCCCTCCACAGAACGTCTTTCTGGTATTTGTTTTTCACCCTCAGAGCATCTCAGTTCAGAGTAGCCACATCTGAACTGCTCAGTTCCTATATGTGTCTAGTGGCTACTGTGTCAGTGAGGAGAGTCCTAAGAAATAGGCATGCATTTGCTGTAGGCACAGAAATGATCACAGCTCTGGTTTTGCCACAGTGGCTGTTCAAGTACATGTGGAGATTTGACGGCCAAATTGATGGGTTTGTACCAGTGGTTCTCAACTGGGGCTCTCGTGCTTCCCAGAGGACCTTGGCGGCATGCAGAATGGTTTTGGTTGTAACACTGAGAAAGGAGGATACTGTTGACATGTGGAAGCCAAGGGTGCTGCTAAACACCCTGCAGTGCACAGAATGCCCCTCCCCCAGTGTCTAGCCCAGAATGATAACAGTGCCAGTGTTGAGCACCACTGGATTGTACGGAATTGACTGTTTGAGATTAAATTCTGGTGTCTTTTGTGATATGTTTTGTCTTCTTTATTGAAAATCTTTGAAAATGTGATGAAAACATTCTGAGATAGTTTAGCCGCAGCCCTCTGAGGACCAGACACTTCAGATCTTTTCTCTCTCATCAACATTTGAGATGCTTGGTAAATATTACATTATTTTTAGAATAAGAAGTAGATTTGCAGTTACCTTCTGAACTCAAAGGGTGCATGTAGAATGAGAATTTGGAGAAGGGGTCAGAGAAATATTTAAGTGGCTTTGATTCACAGGAAGCCCATAGTTTGGAGAACAAGTAACAAAACCTAAAGTCCTGCTGAAAATGGAGAATTATGTGTGGCCAAGCTGGAGACCATAAGAGCAATAAGAAGAAGCCATCAAGTTCATTCTTCTGACTGTTCAGGTTAATAAAATTTCATTCAAAAAAGTTCAATCATGCTTGTTTCCTTTGTGTTCACTCATTTCTGTCCTAATAACCCAGGAGCTTTTCAGAAAAGATTTTGGTAGAAGTGAAGCCAGGTGAGTCCTGGGACAAGAATGAGTTGGCAGTTTCAGAGTAGGAGACGTTGCGTGTCTTCTTTGAGCTTGTTTCTTGTGCAGAATGATGTTAATCTGTCTGACTCATGTGGTATTAATCTCTATACTAATCAATTTCAGTGAAAAATAAAAATCACTTATGCCACCAACTTACAAGGTGAAATGTCATTAGAAGCAGGTCAATAAAAATAGCACCAGGAAGCCAAGCATGATAGTGGACTCTTGTAATCTCAGCACTCTGCGAGGCTGAGGCAAGTGCACTACAGTTTGTGAGGCCCTGTGTTAAAAATGAATGAACAGAAGGAAGGAAGGAAGAAAGAAAGAAAAAAAGGAAGGAAGGAAGTTCTTTTGGGACCAGTGATGTTAAGAACCTGTTAATGTGTTTATTGACCATTTATACATCTTTTGTAAACCATGCATTCACATCTTTCACCAGTTCTAATGTTTGCCATCTTGAGTTTTAAGAGTTTATATATTCTTCTTACATTTTGAGTGCAAGTCCTTAATACCTCCTTTCCCCACTATGTGGCTTGCCTTTGATTTGCTTTATCATGCTTTTCAAAGAGAAAAGCTTTATATTTTGATGATGTCCAGGTTTTCACTTTTAATTATTAGGTTTCATTCCTTTTAAAAAATGCCCTTTTTTAAACCTTTGTTTACCACTTATCCCCTTTGTTTTTTCCTAATAACTTCTGCAGTTTTTGGTCTTACATTGAGGTCCATGGTCTCTCTCAGACTGACCTTTGTGAGTGTTGTGTGGCAGGAGTCATGCACTTGCTGAAAAATTTTCTGATCCTCACTGAATGATTCTGGAATTCTTGGTGGAAATTAAGTGATTCTCTTAGCTCATCACAGCTACAGTTCGGAACGTGAGCGTCCTCCAAGGTCCCCTGTTGAAGTCGTGGTCTCCATCTTTTGCTGCTGGAAGCTGTTGAAGCTAATAAGAGGCCGGGACAAGTGAGAGAAAGTTATGCCGCTGGGGGCGTGAGCTTGACAGAGGTATTCTTGGCTTTCTTCCGTTTTCACTTGCTGGTCACTGGCAAGGTGAGCAGCTTTAGTCTACCGTCCACTCGCTGCCATGTTGTTCCCATGTCCTGTGAGTCAAAATTAATCTTTGCTTTCCTAAATTCATCATCCCCCCTCTTTTTTTTTTTTACAAGTGATGCAAGGCTGACTAATACAACCATTTTATTATTTGATTTTCCCCACTCGTTTTTTTTGTACACTGGTGATAAATAAATTCTAGTACCACATTTCCTATGTTACATTTTACCTACAGACATTTGGATAGTGACATTTTCCATCATATAATATCATCCAAATGTATTATTATTCACAGTTTGCATTTATGTTATCAGGACACAAAGATGCCAGGACACAAAGATGTCACAACTCAAGATGACAAATATTCTATGATGAGTGTTCCATCAGTGGCAGAACATCTTAAAGGACAGAGAAATCAACAATAAAATATAGTTATGATTGGCCTTGTATATCAAGGTAATTTCTTTCACACTTGGGGAAACCAGTGTGTTCTTGAATTTCATTTACATCTGAAAGTAGTTTGAAAGATTTCTCAGTAATAGTACATAATTAAGAAAAGAAAGAAGTTTTTTCGGATGCAGAAGAAAAACCATACTTTCTCTAATTCTGTGGTTTTCAGCAATGTCTGGAGACAGCTTTGGCTGTCACCTTTGGGATCCAGTAGGGAGAGATCAGGAGTCCTCCAAAATGATCCGCTGATGCCTCAGACATGATCCCACTATGCATTGGACTGGCTGCCCCCTGACATATCAGAAATGCCTTGCCCAGGTTTCCTGCTGTTGAGGAAGTCTCTGAGTATCTAAATGTTCAGATCTAAATGCAGCCCAGAGAATGTTCTTTTTCTTCCACTGCTTCGAAGCCTAAGTTAAAGTAAGATAGGTTAGTGTTTTCTCTTTCTCTAGCTGACAGTTGTACCACCAAACATTTTGTCTTTGTTTCTACCTGTGAATTATGGGGAGTCCTAATTTTAGTTTATCTGCTGGGTTCCTGTGTGAAGAGGACCAAGGAAGAACTTATTTGCAGACCCACTCTGGATGCGCTAAAGGCAGTTCCTACCGGTCTTACCTGGCGCTGCACAATTTCTAGGAGGTAGATAAGAGACTTCAGTCCAGTAGGTGAGCCATATGTGCATGAGGAGGCGATGTATGTATACATATGTTAAGGTAATAATGTATGTGTGTGTGCGTGCACATGTGCACACACTGGAGAGGGTGTATATCAGTGTGTATATCAGTGTGTATGAGCAAATGCAAGTAAATACAGTTGTGCATGTGTGTGAGTGTATAAAATTAAGACAGGCTGAGAGGCAGCACTGATATGGATGGGAATCCTAAACTGGGACGTAGAAGGTCTTGGGAATCTACTAAAATTTGGCTTTGCTGTTATTTTGATCAACTTGAAAATATTGTTTAGCTTTTGTTTCTTCATCAGAAGATGACCTGTTCAACTCATGACTTACCTGCTACAGTGTCTCCTACACGCCACACCAAGAATTAACTAACAATAGCATTTTAAATTGTATTCTGAGGGACAGTGCTGAATTATTAAAAGCATAAATGAGGTGTTGTGTATCAGCAAGCATTATAATTACTGTGACATTTTCTAAGTGGATGATTGTATGGCAGGAATCGGTGTGATGAGCACTGTTTGCTATAGGACTCTGAGGCACACACAAGTGGAGTAGTGTCCTAGGTGCTGTGGAAATTGAAGGAACTTATGAGGTAGGATTTTGCAGAGGATGTGGAGCTGCTGTCATTCTGCCCAGCGGCTGGACTCTGGATAAACAGAGATCTGAATAGAGAGAGTAACATAAAAAAGAAATTGGTCCCTCTGATTCTCTTTGGCAAGTAGGATTCATATTCTCTGGAAACCAAATTGCTTATTGATTCTCCAGGGGCCGCTGCTGTAATACTAGCAGTGATTTTATTATGGTTTAAGTTTTTCATTTTCTCTCATGGGGTGGCTGTCCATTTTTTCTTCAGTAATATCATGGTCTTTGTTGTGAATGCTTCATTTGGTCATGAAGGGGAGCTTATGCCCCCTAAGCATTTCCTGGCTTTGTGTCAGCCTTTGATCGTTTCTAAAACCATTTCCTAGGCCTGTAATACATCCATGCCACTTGTCTACGGAAAGTTTGAAAGTAGTAAAGTTGATCTAAACACTTTGGTGCACAACAGAGCAGTAAGTACAGTTTCAAAGCTGCAGCAGCTGTTTGTGTCTTTGCTTTGCAATCTGGTGTCTTAACTCGAATCCTTTGTCAGAACATAATCTACTTAAGGAGTTTCTGTTTATGTCACAAATAATAAACTTGATGGCTCTTTACAGTATCCAAACAGTCTTCTTAAACTGCCTCTTCAGATAGCTTTTTTTCCCCAATGAAGGGAGAAAAAGCCCTGCAAGTTTCTTATAAAATATTCTTTTTTTTTTTTTTTTTTGCTTTGGCTGTACAAGTTTGTAATTGACAAGTTCTGTTCCCACCATATTCACAAGTATACATAATAATTAAATGTCAATGGGGGCCGGAGGGTTAGCTCAGTGGTTCTGGCGCCTGCCTCGCAAGCTTAAGGTCCTGAGTTCGATCCCTGGTAACCACATATAATGCTGGGCATGGAGACTCACCCCCACGAGCAATCAATACCACATACCACAGTGCCGGGCGTGGTGGCTCACGCCTGTAATCCCAGCACTCAGGAGGCTGAGACAGGAGGATTGCTGAGTTCACGGCGGCTTGCCTGGGCACCATAATGAGCTCAGGGCCAGCCTGAACTACAAAGTGAGACCCTGTCTCAAAAAAAAAAATTAATGTCAAGATAAAAAATCATACATATACTAAGATACATTCTACAGTTCAGATTTAAAAGATGTATCCTACTTGTATAAAATATAAGATACACATACAATCCAGGAGAGTTAATATAAGATAGGTAAGAATACCCATGTCTGGTGTTGTTTTGGAGGTTGGAAGTGGGGCCAGGGTCTTGCCGAGGAGTTCAGGCCGGCCATGAACTTCATATGTAGCCTACATTGACCTCAGTACACAGTCCTTCTGCGGAGCCTCCCCAGGACTAGGATTACAGGATGCACCATCGTGAATACTTGCTTGTTTAACGTGGTTGTTTATGGTCCATCACATATTTCTTGACTCTGTGACTGAGTCAACAATCCCATCCTTAATCCCACTTCAGTATTTTTCTTTTTCCTTCTCTACCTTTGCCTCCTCCTCCTTCTCTTTACTTCTTTGCAATACCAGCTCTACATCTTCCTTTAATGAGCATTAACATCTTTAATCACTCATTCATACTTGCTTGACCTCACCAAAACTCAATTCACTTTTCCTTTTGGTACTAGTTGAAATTCTACTCTTTCTGTCACCAACTTAAAATGAAAGCAAAAACAAAAGAACCACGGGTCATACAAATATTATGCCGGAGCCCAGCCACCACCCCCCCCCCCGGCCCACTCAGGGATACAGCTGGAGAAAGCACAGCCGTCAGCATGGATGGTCGATGCTTTCCTCACTAACTGGTTGTGGACAAACAGGGTGGCCAGGAAGCTTCTCTTGGTACCAGCATCAACAGCTAAATGTGGAGAAATGGAGATATACCTCTTTTCTTTTCTAGTTTTGAACTACATTGTCTGCAAAGAAAGCCATAAACTCTTAAAATGAAAAATGTATTTGTTGCATTAAGAATCATGAATAATGAAGCAGTAATTAAACACAGATGAAGAGAGAATCAGAAAGTAGGAAGATAATTATGAAGAAATAAACCAGAATGTAACCTATAGAATGAAAAAATTGACAATAGAAAATTGAGCATAAGTTTTTGGATGTTTAAAAACAAGATACTTTCAGAACTGGTGATAGACCTAAGACATCAGGATTGAGAAGTACAATTTATGTTAAATGAGATAGATGAATGAAATATATGCTTACTATTGTGGCAAGGAAGGATATCAAATGTAAAGTGAAACTCTTAAAATTATATAAGAAGAAAAACAATAACAACCATTACAGTTATGGATGATAATCGCAGCTATAGATGATATGTTGAGGTACAATAATTATCAACTCTAAATTATCTAGCAAGCAAACCGTATTTCAAGAACCAAAATTATATGCTATATATGAGCAGAAACAATTTATCACTGTAACACAGTGTAAAAAAGTTTCTAAAAGTTGTACTTCACAAGTAATAAGAATGTTAGAGGTACTACTCAAAGAAATGTGAATGAAATGGAAATTACTATAAAGTCACAGTGACAATGGCTATTTCATAGGTAAAAACATGACAGAATTAAATACTGAATGATGACAAACTTTTAAGTATGGATGAGGGTGATATAAGTTAAAACCGTCTACAGTTTTGCACTGTTTGGTTGGAGAGAGTTAAAATGACACTCGATCTGAAACTCTGAAAGACAGGGAACTAAAATTCCATGGGCATAATAGGAAATACAGAAAAAAATGAAATAAAAATCCAGCTGATATAGGAGGGGGAAAAGGAAGCACAGGTAAAGCAGGATAAATTGAAAGTACAGGATAAGGTGATAGAAATTAATAGCCACAGTAAACAGAAGTGCATTAATTTCATCAATAAAAAACAATTTCAGACTACATAAAAATCAAATGTGTATCTATGCTGTTTACAATAACTGTACCTAACATATGAAACTTTGAACATCTGGACCAAATGTGAAAAATGTGAAAGAATGTCTTTAGAAACATTGTTTCTTGTGGAAACAAACAAAACGAGACTTAGCTTGTGTTCTTCGATGGGAAATTATTTAAGTGCATTGTGATGTATTAATTGGTATAACATAAGCAATGAAAATAACAGATCAACTCTAATGAATATAAAAAACATGATGTATTTATGGCACGTTTGCAAATTTCACGTACACTGTATTTAATTACTGTATATGTAGTAGAGTCAACTAATGCTATGGAATTGATTTCTAGAAAATTCAGAGGTGACTTGTATACGAAAAGTAACAGGTGATTTGTGGCACTTGTTTCCATGGGACTGTGTCCTCTGACATGAGGCCTTTAGAACACTGGGCATGGTTTAATGTTCTGCTGAAACCACCGTGAAATTCCTAATCATGGTAGATAAGAGATTTTGGATTTTGCACGGGGGCCCTCAAATTATGTAGCTAGTTTTGGACCACAAATGTAAGGAGAAAGGGAACTGGAATTAGCTTGATGATGCCCTTTCTTTATCTGGTACCTAGCATTTGTTTTCATCAGCTTTACATATAGTATTTTATATAGTTTGTATGCATGAAACATTTCATTGTAAAAATTAATTTTAAAATGTTACCTCAACAGTCAATAGTTAGAGTAATCACAGCAATAACCAGGTAACAGAGTCCCAAAGTCACTGCCTAGGCGGAACTGAATTCTCATTTGTATGGTTGTGATGTGGAAACTGGTCTAAGTTGTTGAGTAATTACCCTGAAGCATATGCTTTCAACTCTATAAAATGTGGGTGAGTAATATCAATTTGGGGAAAAGAAGAGCCCTCTGTATTTCTTTACACGGTTGGATATCCAGCTGCTCTTGTTTTCAAATTGCAAGTGCATTTCCTTTGCAAACTTGTTAGCTCTTGCATTATTTGGAAGCTCTGTCTTTTAAAAGCAGGCAGCATTTAAAAACTACAAGGCAGAACCTATCTGATTCTATTGTTGTCACCAGCAGCTGGTGCACCCAGAGTCCTCTGAGGGGGTAAGCTGCCCTCTAGCCACTGAGAACGTCGTGCGAATGCAGCACATCTGCGGTAGAGGCTCACTGTGCTTGTGTGACTGTGGAGTCCAGCCTGCCTTTCCTGTGCAGCTTGGCAGCTGCAGAACCCGCACGCTGACACAGCTGGTGGAATAGTCTGCTAAGTGGTGCACACCTCTTTCCACCCAGGCACCTGGATGATTCTGCGAGGCACAGTGTGACTGTCACTTTTCGTGGCATGGCTTGGCTGCCAGAATTGGCCAAACTTGTTTGGGAGTTTTTCAAAGGAACATTTGCTGTTTCAGCTTGATTGTATCCCTGAGTGCCTCTTACCTCTGACCTTCAATCTCCCACAGCCTTTTTTTTTTTTTTTTAACTATCCTTTCATTATGGATCTGCTCTCTCTAGTGTAGTGAAATGGAGGGACTCCAATATTAGGCATTCATTCCTTCAGCCACTCAAAAAACATTTATAGGTCATCTTAAATCTTAACTTGTGCATTTTAGTATCTTGGACCAGTCTGCCTTATCCTTCCTCTTTTTTGTCCTTTTTTTCTAGTGGCTCTGATTCATGCCCCCTCCTCCATGCTGGGGTTGAAATAAGGGTCTCATAGATACAAGGCAAACATTCTATAGCTGAACTGTATCCCTGCTTGGATTTGTTCTTTCTCAGTAAAGTTTTTCAACTCTTACCTACTACTGTCTTCTTTCTGTTGGTCTGGTCCTGGTCCTGTCTATTTTTTTTTTTTTTGAGACAGGGTCTCACTTTGTAGTTCAGGCTGGCCCTGAGCTCACTATGTAGCCCAGGCAAGCCTCCAACTCAGCAATTCTCCTGCCTCTGCCTCCCGAGTGTTGGGATTACAGGCATGAGCCACCATGCCCGGCACTGTGGTTTGTGGTATTGATTGCTGGTGGGTGTGAGTCACCACGCCCAGCATTATATGTGGTCACCAGGATCGAACTCAGGACCTTGTGCTTGTGAGGTAGGTGCTGAAACCACTGAGCTAAATCTCTGGCCCTGGTCCTGTCTGTTTTGCAGTGGCTCATATAATCTGTTGTGTTGCTTAGAAATTCTTCAATAAACTCTTGCATGGTAGAAATTAAAGTAAAACACAACTTTTGGGAAACAGGCCTGTTGTTTTCAAATGTACTGATGTTCCTCTGGAGAGTAAAGTATTAAAACCTATTATAAAGCATTAGCTTTTTGCTGAAAGCATAGGGTACATTGCAAAGAGTGCCAACGACTATGTAGGTAACTATTAACATTATGTTAATATTTAGTCACATTTGGTAACTCTAGATCGCCTTACTACAGAAGTCTTGCCCTGAGTCAAATCAGTAGATAGCTGAACACTTAACTATATGCAAGGAATGTGGGACATTAAAGATGTGCAAGATATTCTTGCCAACTTTGAAGTGCTTCAATTTCCTTGTAGTGATCTATACATCATACAAAGAAAACTAATAAGTGAAACAGCCTTTTACATCATTCAAGTATTAAATGTGGTAGGAATATAGAAAAAAAATAGTGATCATTGGTAGGATCTTCAGACAAGTATAGAGGCAAAGAGCATTTCTCTTTATTTAATTAGAAGCTCTTTGGAACCAGGTAGACTAATTACATTTGCTGATAGTTAACTCCAAATTATCCATTATTTCTTTATTGATTGATGATAGATTTCTTTTGAATTATTGTTGGATATTTTCCTCTTTTGTTTCTTTTATGTTGTTTGCACATTTTGCCCAATTTTATTGTTTGTTTCCTTGGAAGATTATGTCACTGAAATTTCTTTTGGGAATTTAATCTTAGTGTTTGGGATATGCATTTATTTTGACTGTTAATAGTGAATTTTATTACTTATAGATTAATTATACCTATTAAAGGAAAAGAGTTATTAAATATCAGAACATAGTAACAAAAAGGCCACATGTCTTAGAATCAGATAAGTCTGCATTTGAATGTTGCTATGTGACTTTGTTCAGTTTGTTCATTGTCTTAACTTGTCTTTATTTGATAAGTGTGGGTATTCCAATGAGTATTTTTATGACTGATTACAAAAGTAATAAGTCCATTTCATTTAAAGAAGAAAAAATACGATAAATACTAACAACTATCATCATTATCAGGCTTATCTAGTTTTTCTAATTCATTTAACATATGTGCAGAAACTTCTACTGAATATAGAAAAGAAATCTGCATTTTGCCAATTTTTTTTTTTTTTGGTGGGGGAGGACAGGGTCTCACTTTGCTGTTCAAGCTGGCCCTGAACTCACTATGTAGCCCAGGCAAGCCTCGAACTCAGCAATCCTCCTGTCTCTGCCTCCCGAGTGCTGGGATGACAGGCGTGAGCCACCACGCCCGGCACTGTGGTGTGTGATATTGATGGCTGGTGGGTGTGAGTCACCATGCCTAGCATTGTATGTGATTACTGAGGATCGAACTCAGGACCTTGTGCTTGGGAGGCAGGTGCTGGAACCACTGAGCTAAATCTCTGGCCCTTGCTGAAATATTTTAAGGTCACTAGATTAAATCAAGGGCTCTTAAAAGTTAATATTTTAAAGAATTGTACTGGCTGAGAATATTTTTTCATGCTGTTCAGATGTTGGCATTTCATGGGTGGTTTGCCAGTTGAGTGCAAATATCTGCTGTTCCTAAGATGTGTATTTTTTTCAATTTTCAGATGCTTTGTTTTCTCCTCTCAAATCAACTTGTCTATGTATGTGCACCACACGCATTCAGTCAGCGTCCCACACTGTCACTATACATACAGACAGTCAAGGCTTGGTGTGCCCAAGCCTAAAACAAGAGCCAGCTCGGTGAACAGACACAGTGTGTGAGTAAAACCTCAGCACGTTGTTTTGATTTATCATCTGTGGTGTTTGGAGAGTGTGTTTAGTTCAGTAAGGTGGAGGATTGAGTCTTGCTAATAGCATTTGTTTAATGAATCATTTTATACACGTTATTCCCCATTTTATTGCATTCTCTTCGGGTGACAAAATAGTTTGAAGAAGTTTGGTGAAATGTGTCAAGCCTTTGAGATGACTTCAAATCATTTTATGTATATGATCAATTGTCTTTGTCAGTTAATGAAATAGTCTGTCAAAGAGATGCCTGCGCTTCAGTGTTCTCAACACATCACAGCACATCAGTATTCTCAATGGCTGAGATACAAAATCAACCAAAGCATCTATTAGCAAATGGATGGGACATATAGACAGTGGACTATTATTCAGCCACAAAAGAATGAAATTCTGTCGTTTACAGCCACGTGGGTGGAACTGAAGGATATTACCCCAAGTGAAATGACGCAGGGCTGGGGATTTGGCTTAGTAGTTCTGGCTAAAAATGAATAGCAGCGGAGAGTGGAATGGTGGTCACTGCAGGTTGGGAAGGAGAGACGGAGAGTGAGTAACGTACCAAAATATAGTTAGGTGGAAGCCTAGGCTTGAGGTTCTGCAGCCCAGTTGGGCCAGTGTAGTGCAAAGCAATCTGTTGCACATTTTGTAAAGAATTGGAAAAAAAGATTTGGAAGTTTCCCAGCATGAAGAAATAATTTATGCATAAGGAGATGGAAATACTAATTACTCTGATTTACTTACATACATTGTATACATGTATTGAATTATCACACTGCACCATATAAATATATACAGTTATTATATGTCAATCTGAAACATGCAAATGAAATTAGAAATACAAAAGTTGTGCTGGTAGGATTTCTCGGTAGGCCATTTTCTTGATCAGTTTCACACTCAACACTCAGCAAGGAAGAACTGCCTCTGACCAGCCTTAAACCCAAAAATTCAGGTTAAGGGTTTCTTCCTAGTATTTGCAGTACACACACTAGGATCTTGAAGGGAGATGTCAGTTTTGTCTTCGTCTACCTTTATCAATGCAGATACCTGGTTCAGATATAGGTGTAGATCTTTACTAATGCCCAATAAAAAGGTGATTATCTGGAAGTAGTTGAAACATGACGTATAAATTCTGCATCCCTCCAGTACTGCTCTTGTGGTGAAAAACAGTCCTTCATAATTGCTTATCTGTTATCGTGTTAGGAAGTAACTTCTGTGATGTGTCCTCTTTCCTGGTCTGTTTCACTGCTCATGGGCTTATGTGTTCTGCATTCAGGACGGAGCATTTAGTATTTATCTGTATCCAACCGGTACCTCCCTCACCCAGGGTGTAGAAGCACAAAGAGCAAGTCTGTACGTTAAAAGACAAACTTCAAATTAAATTGAACAGATTTTAATTGATCAAAGAGGGATTATTGTTTATAGACAGAAAAGGGAAGTGAGGCACAGAGTTAGCTGGATTGGTCACTGTTCCATTTTTACCTCATTTGAACACGGTTTAAAGATTTGGCTACCTGAGATTGACTTCAGCCTGTGTGCTTGGCTGAGTTAGGGTGACAGCAGGGAAGACGACCAGAGTACGGTTTTGGGGTTGCAGTTCGTAACTTAAGGATCTGGTACAGATGCCTCAAATTGAGTGTAACACATGGGAAAAAAGTGCCTGAGCTCCTGCTTGTGGTAACAGCAGCAAGTCAGCCTCTGCTAATTTGTTTCTTCACCTGCGCACACGGTGATGCCATTCTATACCTTCGTCAGAGGCTGTGTTTAGAACAATAGCGAAATCGCCTTCTCGCCATAGGCTGCGTCTTGCTTAACTTTACAAAAATATTATGATGCAATAGGAGTTCCAGAAGACGAAGAGACAGACAATAGCCAAAAGGCTTTAGGTGTTTTCTTTTGAGCTTCCTATAAACACAGGATTACTCGCTCTGCCTTCAGTGTTGTGCCGAAGGTGTGAGGCTTCCTGTCTTGGGCAGAGAAAGACTCTCGTCCTGGATCCCATGGTGGTGACTCCAGGTGTCTGCTTATGGCCTGCAGCCAAGCACCACAGTGCAGACCTGGGCTGAGGTGTTTCACTGCAAATGAAGCCCAAACAGGCCCGTTAGTGACATCCAATCATAATTGGTCCATCATCTGAGGCATTAGCGGAGATGACATCCTATCAGAACTTGTTTTCTTCATGTAGAGAACCTCAAGGCAGAATTTTATGTTTCCTTTAATTTTAATTCTCCAATTGAGACATTAAAATGCAAGCAAGTGAAATTTGGAAATTATTTAAAAAAAGAGATTCTGTAGGTATTAGGTTTTCTCTTTTAGTGCAGTTTGTCTTTTGGAAGTGGAACTTGTCTATTTTGAGCTTCACTTGCTAATAAAAGAATTTTCATTTATTAATCCTGTCTGTTCTTCAAGTAATACTTGTCTGATGATGTCAGAGAGTTGACATCAAATACTTCATTTATTGTTACTGAGATAAAATATTCTTAGTACTTAACACTGGGGCGGTTGCTCCTGGCTGGCAAACATAAATAACGACTTGCTTCCTCTGCCACCATGTCAGAGCTTCTGGACAATACCAAAGTAGTGGGCTCTCAAGCTTTCTGTTTGGTGTTCCTCTAAATTTAGTCTTTAATGAATATAGGCTAGTCAGCTGTCATTTTTACTACAATGCTCACTAGCTCCTTTTTACTTTGTTGGTTCACATATTGCCGCCCATGTTGTAATTGCTGAATGTAAATATTTGGTGCATGATACCTGCTCCAAACTTCCCTTCCTGTGCTGTTGTGGAGAGCCAAGTTTTAAAATCTACTTGGTTTTAGGCAAGAAACAGAAGTTAGTTTAAGAATGACACATAATATCCTCCTCTGTTTCTAAGACTGTTAGGCATTAATCCTCCCTCCTTCCACTCCCAACTCCACCCCATGCTGCCTGGTTAAAGGCTTCCTGTTTAACTGTTTCATGTTTACTTCTGTGTGAGCTCATATTAATTATGTGGGTCACCAGTCTTGTCACCATGAAGGATGAAGAGATACTTGATTTGGTAAGCAGTTCCCAAGACAGCCTCATTCCTGGGCCTCCTCCCACTCCCAAACAAATGCTAGTTTGTAATGAGTTTCCTTTGGATGCCAGACTTTTTCCCCTAAAATAATTAAAACCTGCAGGTTTTAACTACAAGCCTGGTGGATATAATATGATTTAGCAGA
The DNA here is from genome assembly GCA_004025085.1 of Thryonomys swinderianus. NCBI lineage: Eukaryota > Metazoa > Chordata > Mammalia > Rodentia > Thryonomyidae > Thryonomys > Thryonomys swinderianus. Next base: position 37,491 of record PVIC010002361.1, read on the forward strand.
GCTCTTTGAGTTTAGAGAATGCTGTGCTTAAAATGAAAGAATTTGATTGGCTGTTAGGTACTTATGTGGAAAACTGGTGGGTTCTTTTTCTTTTTTCTTACGCTTGGCCAGCCTAGTTCCTGAATGCATGGCTGTTCTCAGTGTGAGTTTAAACTGTATTGAACTGTTTGAGAGAGGCTTATACTGATGCTTTTGTGCTTGCTAGGTTCACTGCTGTCTCCTTTGACTCTTCAAGGTAAAGGTATTTCAGTGGAGCCCTGCAGGCACCATTGGGAGTCCTACCAGGCAGGAAGTGACCTTAGGGCCTGGTTGATTCTTCCAGGGGTCACTGAGCTGTCAAAGACCAGCTGACTTAGAGAAAAATAAAGTTGCTTTTAGCTTGGTCTCTAGTAAGAGCCCTTAATCTAACCAATGGCATCTTCATAAAAAGAAAAAGTTTGAAAGTAAGTAAATAAGATAGAGATATGTTTTTAAAATGATTTCAGAGCATATTTCATAGAATTTTCATATGTCAGGTTAAACAGAAGACTCTCTTAAATTCTCGGATCCAATAGTCTTGTTGATGAGACGACATTATTAGTGGCTGGAAAATACATAACAGACTCTTTGGGAAAAGGAGAAAAAGTATAGGAATTCTGTGATGTCCTTTGTTTTTAAAGTGAGATGCTTAAATCATCTGCCTATTACTTGAAAGTAGTACAGCGTTGAATGTGACAGCGTTAAATGTTTTAAGAAGGAGACGAACTACTGAAAGTTCCTACAGAGTCGTCTCTTCTCTCTGCTACCTCACAGTGGAATAAGAGGTGGTGAAGGTGTTTTGAGACTCCTGGGAGAGCTTAGAAAAGGAGACAGGACCCCCCCTGAGAAGTACCCTGGGCAAGGGGAGGGTGGGGGGCACGTACTCGGTAAAGGGCATTCGAGCAGAGCAGTGAGGAAATGGAGAAATCAAATGTGAGGTTCAGCACTGTGTTGAAGAAAATATGGACCATCAGCCTTGACATAGTGATTTATTCCACAAACTTTCTTTTGGTTCACTTTAAAAACTTTTTATTGCCTTTCCTCCCTCTCCCCTCTCTCCATCTCTTAGTCCTTCTGCTTTTGCAAAAGATCTATCTCCGTACTTCCTGTTATCTATCCTTTATTTTTCTCTTTATTTACATCTTGGACTTGTCATACAAGGGATGATGTGTAGTGTTTGTGCTTGTGTGTGATTTATTTCACTGAACGTTATAGTCACAAAGTCCCTCCATTTCCCTGCGAGTGACTCCAGTTTACTCTTCTTTATGGCAGCGTGATCCCTCATTGTATGCAAATACATGTTTTCTTTATTGTTTCATCTACTGATGAACAGATAGGCTGCTTCAAAAATTTAGCTATGGTGAGTTGTGCTGCCATAAACATGACTATGCACATGCCACATACCAAATGTCTTTATTTATTTTGGGAAGATAACTAGAAAGATATCTGGCTTCACTTACATGGTTTACAATCTAAAAGGGGTTTTTAGTTCATTTTCTGTTGTAACCATATGTGAGACCATGATCTATACGGATCAAGTGTTTATTTAGCTCATGACTGGAGGTAGGGAAGTCCAAGAACATTTTACTGATGTCTGGCCAGCCTCTGGGGAAGGAACGCTTGCTGTGTTGCACCATGATGAAGGCAGGGGAATACAGTCAGACAGAGTTTGGCTTTTGAACAAAACCTTGACCAGAAGAACTCATTAAACCCCAAATCCTGAATGAATTAATTCACTCATCAGAGAGAGTTTCATCCATTCATCAGTTAGTAGAACTCATCTATTCTTTTTTTTTTGCTTTTTGAGACAGGGTCTCGCGTTGCAGTTCAGGCTGGCCCTGAGCTCACTATGGTGCCCAGGCAAGCCGCCGTGAACTCAGCAATCCTCCTGTCTCTGCCTCCCGAGTGCTGGGATGACAGGCGTGAGCCACCACGCCCGGCACTGTGGTATGCAGTGTTGATTGCTGGTGGGCGTGAGTCTCCACGCCCAGCATTCTATGTGGTTACCAGGGATTGAACTCAGGACCTTGCGCTTGCGAGGCAGGCGCTGGAACCACTGAGCTAACCCTCCAGCCCAGAACTCATCTATTCTTAAGGCCCACTCACCTCCCAACAGTCCCATCTCTTAACAATACTGCACTGGGGTCAAGTTTCCAGCACTCAAGGTTTGAGGACACATTCAAACCAGAGCAAAAGGGAAGAAAAAAAAATTAAACATATAAATAAAAAAGAAAACAAATGCAGTTTGCTGATCAGTGGCACAATGGAACGATGGGAAGTGTAAGCATTAGAGAGAGCAGAAAAGCTTTCTAAAGAATGCACAGGGAAATCTAATAGGATACAACCTTCAGGAACGAAGCCAGGGGATTTTATACAAAAGCTCCACTTACTAGGATACACCAGTCTTGAGTAAGCCAGGAAGGCAGGTGGGATTCTGTGTGATCCTGAGGCATCACACTGCAGATGATTCAAAAATCAGTCAGCAGTACAGGATGAAGGGGCTATTGGACAATCTGGGAAGTGTTTTCATGGATAGTTAAACTCCAGAAACTGTGATTGTCCAAAGGACAAGAGTCCATATCACGAGACTACTTGGGGAATATTAAAAGCCATGAATCTCAGCCCTAGTTGTGCACTAGAGTCCCTCGGGAGGCTTTCGTCGTGATATTTCATATTTCAGTGTCACTCTTAAATATTCAGTAAAGGGTGCAGACATAAGGATTTTCTAAGTGATTATCAGGTGCAATCATGTAAAATCATTGGTTTAATGTGGTCAGAAGCTTGAGATGGAGCTAGAAATTTATGGACTGGGATCTGGGTTTTCAAATATAAGCATGCATCAGGGTTCCAGATCATTGAACACAGATTGTTTTGTCCTATCTCCGGAGTTTGTGGTTGATTAGATCTGGTGTGAAATCCAAGAGTTTGCCTTTTCCACTAGTTTCTAGATAATGCAATGTTGCTGGTCCAGGGATTTAAGAACCACTAGAGCAGGTAAAGTGTGAAGGAGGAAGGATTTGTGTGATATTCTAATAATCCTGGTTTCCGGCACATAGCTTCTAAATCCCTTGTTATTTCCTGAGTGATGGGGCGAGAGGAATGCTTTTTGTTATTGATGACAAGCCCCTCTGAAACACACCTGAAATTATGCTAATGAGTTGGCTGATAACTAAGGTTTCTAGAGAGCTTTAGGGTGGGGCAAGACATAATTAGAAGACTGGAGCTCTTAGGACCTCTACCCTACCACTGTCTCCAGGAAAGGTAGAGTAGTGTAATGGGATAAGTGTGGCAAAAATAATTATATCCAGAATGCATCCATATATGTATATATAAAGTAGATATAGAAAAATATTACTATTGTTGAATCTAGGTAAAAGAAATATAGTTGTTTATTGTATTATTCCCTCACCTACTGTTTAATTTATAATAATTAAAATTCTAAAAGTTATTTAAACATTTTGAAATAATTCTTTGAAATATTTCTTTAAATTGAGAAACATGTTTCAATAAGTGCTAGAACAATGAAACTCTGCTTTTGCAAATTGTGTAATGTTTTCTTTTCTCGTTTCATTTCCTAAAGAAATAAGATTATTTTATACTGTTCCAAACAGTGTGAAACCCAAAGAGCTATTGTGCATATTACTTATCAAAATCTCTTTTATTGTGAGGGAAGCGTGCTTCTTTAGTAGAATTAATAAGACTATTCAAACAAACAGACACACTAATCTCATTTGAAGAATATCTGTAGGATTTTGAAAATTTGTTTTGTTTTCCTTAAAATTTCATTTGGTTACTTTTAATGCCTCAGTCTAAAATGGCAACTTAGATTGTAATTAATGGTATTGATGTATCTTTTTGTCTTTTGAATCCTATTCATCTCCAGATTGATTAGTTTTACAGAAATTTTATTCTAACGTATAAAATACTAAAATTGGGATTTTTTAAATTTATGATTTGCTCTTTGTGACTAACTAGAATACTTGTATGGAAAATATTTTTATTTGGAATCTTTATTATAGACATTCTCAACTTTATTATAGAACAGAAAGTTTTTTTTTGCCATTCTCTTTCTACTAAATAGGGAAAGTGATCACTTTCTCTCCCCTAAAAGGCAAATAATCAATGTACTTGAAGTCTCCACTTAGTTTATTGGGAAGGGCTACCTTATACAGAGTGCATAATTAAATGCAAAAGACTCAGAGTAATCTCATGCATTTTATCAAACCATAGTACAATGAAATTAGAAATCATTGGCAAGAGAAACTGCAGGAACTATGTAAATACACTGATATTGTAAAATACTTTCTGGTATAATCAGTGGGTCACAAGAATCCAACACTTCAAGTGATAATGGTCCAACATACAGAACCTGTGGGGCCCAATGAGAACAGCTGTCAGAGGGCAGTTTCCAGTGGTGAGTGCCCACATGAGTAGCGCAGAGCTGTCCTTCGGAAACGACACGATGGTGCACCTCCAGGATCCGGAGAAATAAGAACAAGCTAGATTCTAAACTTGCACAAGGAGGAAATTTTAAAGCTCAAAGCAGAAGTGAATGAAACTGAAACTAGTAAAATAAACAATGAATGAAAGAGCTGATTCTTTGGAAGGATATACAAAACAGAGATACTTGTATTCAAGCTTACAACAAAAGGAAATAAAAAAGCCATATCCATGTAATTAAAAATAAAAAGGGTGAGATAAAAATGGTCGCCTCCAAATCCAGAGGATTATAAGCAAGTACTCTGAAAACCTCTTCTCAAATGAATTGGAGAATCTTGAAGATAGAGATTTTAGTTAAATATGACTTACCAAAACCGAACCAAGAAGCTATGAATATACTGAGCAGTTCAATAATGGGCAGTGAAATAGAGGCAATAATGATAATGATAATAATTATATAAAGAACTATTAAGAAAAGCCCAGGTGTTAGTCGGTTTACCACTTATTTCTATAAGCACTTCCGGATGATCTAACACCAATACTACTCAAACTTGTCCATGAAATGTAAGCCAAGGAGTATTGCCAGACTTATTGCTGGAAGCTAGCAATACCCTAATACCCAATACCCTAATACTGGATGAGGACTTAACAAAAAAGAGAATTACAGGCCAATCTCTAATGAGCATAGATGCAAAAATCTTTAACTTTTCCTCTGAAATCAGGAAGACTACAACTGAGTCTACTCTTACCACTTCTGGTAAATACATACTTGAAACTTTTGTGAGAGGTATGAGGCAAAAGAGAGAAATTAAAGGGACACATGTAGGAAAGGAAGAAGTCAGGTTATCCTTATTCACTGATGACATTATCCTCTCTACATAGAATACCCAAAAAAGTGCACCAAAAGACATCTAGAACAAGTTAAAAAAATCAGTAAAGTACCAGGATACAGAATCAACATAAAAAAATCAATACTGTTCTACTGAGAAATAAAAACCAGTGTATTCACAATAGCTTGAAAAAACTGAATACCTAGTTATTAACTTAACCATGGAAGTGAAGGGCCAGTACAATGAAAACTGCAGTACTCTGAAAGAGGAGACCAAAGAAGACAGCCTAAAATGGAAAGATTTCCTATATCCCTGGATAGGTGGGACGTGATGTCAACACAGCTGTGTTACCAAGCTGATTTGTGTATTGAATGCAATTTCAATCAAAATACTTTACAAAACTAGAGAAAAATGTATATGGAATCAGAAGAGAACAAGGCAAGCAGAAACCACGCTGGGCAATAAGGGTGTATAGCAGGAGGCAACCGCAATCCTAGATCTCAAGCTATATCCTAAAATTACAGTGACAAAAATAGCATGGTACCAGCAGAAAAAAAGAACACACAGAAATAGGGAAACAGAATCAAGGATGTGAAAACAGCCCCAGGCACGTGTAGCCATTTGATCTTTGATGAAGGGGCCAAAAACATATGTATAATAAATGGTGCTAGAAAGACTGGCTCTCCAAGTGTAGATTGAATGTAGGCCCATATCTTTTACCACGTGCTAAGTGAAAATCAAAATGGGTCAAAGATATAAATATTAAAGCAGAAACACTTAACCCGAAATCCACTAACTGACAGTACAAATAACCATATATCTGTCAACTAGGAGAGGGACAAAATATGAAATGCATGTAGCACATGAAGTATAGTTTGAGAACACAATGTTCTTGTTATTTGCATAGATTCAGAAGGGTGTATGTTAATAATATAGATAATTCTAATATCTTGTTTTTATCCTTTGAGACAAGCCTATAGAATAAAACCAAAGGCAAGTGCTAGGTACTAAGTTTCCTTTAGACAGCACTCAAACTGGATTATCTTTTTCATGAAAGTACTTATTAACAGCCAACTATAAAGAGCACATATATGTGTGAAAATATATTTGTGTATGTATCTATTTATAGTTATAATTTTGGGAGTGACAACATACTAGCCAAAGAAATATTCTCGTCAGCTCGAGTATTGACTGTTTTGCTGAGAACCACATGCACACAAGATATCCCCCAGAATTTGGGTAGCCACAGAATTGCCTTTTCTGGTTTCCCAGGTGGCCACTGGAATAAAAGATTATATGAGTGGCCAGGCGTGGTGGCGCACGCCTGTTACCCCAGCACTCGGGAGGCAGAGACAGGAGGACTGCTGAGTTCAAGGTTTGCCTGGAATACATAGTGAGCTCAGGGCCAGCCTGAACTACAAAGCGAGACCCTGTCTTAAAAAAAAAAAAAAGATTTATATGAGTGAAGAAGTTAGGAGATATTTTCTTAAATTCTTTACAAGCCTGGGCTTTTCAGCCACTAATTTCAGTCACTGAAACTATATGTACGCTTTGGGTTGGTTGATAACTTTCAGTGGGGGCTTAAAGACTTGCTGTTACTCAGATTTCACTTAGCAACCCATGTAAATCCCTGCATCCCTCAGTTATATAAGAAGATAGAGAAAGCTTTTTAGCTATATAAAAATATCATCACTGCCTTTCCAGAAGAGGTAGGAGAGCACCTTACCTAGAGACGCAGCACATGTGTGTGTCACTCCTGCCTTCAAGGCCTAGCTTCTTAGAAAGTGGCGTTGGGCGTGGGAATGCCACCTCGCTTCTTTGTGCCTCAGTTTCCTTATCTATAAAGTAGGGATCATTGGCTTCTCTTAAATGTGTGGTGAAAATTAAGTGAGCACAGAGAGCAAGCTCTAGTGTTTAAGTGATCATTGTAATATGGCATGTATACTTCTAATGAGCGTGGTTTTTTTCCTGCCTCAGATCTAATTTTTTGAAAGTTTTTAGGCTTTGATTGATTTCTATGCAATCTTTTTATGACCAGTTGTGTTAACTTTTTTTCATTGTTGTGCTTTTCTACTTAATATTGCAATAATTTACATACTTAGTTACTTTCCTTTAGCCTGTAGTTTCCTTAGTGAAGAAACCATTGTCATTCACTGCGTTTAAAAAGGTGTGTTACCTATAGTATGTGCTCAGTAAAGATGTATTGAATCGTAGAAAGAATAAATATGTAAATGTAGCCCTTGGAAAAAATTGACTACTCTAGCCATGAACTTGCTAATGAAGGACATTTATACTTACATGAAATGTTCAGATAATGATCTTACTAAATAGGTAATAATAGTTGCCAGTGGCAAAACATCCCTTCATGATATTAATTTCACTTGTGAATCAACTAATATTTTGTTCCAAATACCTGAGAAAGAATTCTAAGCCCCCACTAGTGCATGTATTGACATAGACAGCTCATGCCAAGAAGAATATGAAGTAAGATGACAGGTAGATATTTGATCATATACACACATAGCTCCTGTTGTTTCCTGTGAACCCATATGTGACATTAATGCAGAAATGCATGCAGGGGCAGTAGGAATATGCTTTGAATTACTTGCAGTGATGCTTCCGGGACTCGTCATATGGTATGATTTATACCGTAATGTGTTCAGTCAGATTCTAGGGATCGATTAATCACACTATCAATAACAAAGGAACAGGTGTGCTTTCGAAAGTCATGTGTTCACCATAGATGGTATTTTTCCACCTGCTGGTACCGCCTCATAAACGCAGTGTGGGATTTTTCTCTTACGTGGTGCTTTTCGGTTGGATAAAGCAGATAGAGGCTTTTATTCACAAAACTAAGTCTCACTCCGGTCATGTTGCATGTCACGAATATTATGCTTTTTAGGTTCTGTTGGGTTTTGTTGGGGAAAGTTTATTTTAAACGCTTGGCCAAGCTGAGTGGTGCAAGAAACTGGGCTTTTTGGAGGAGCTTTGCTGCTCTGGGTAGAGGACATTTTAACGCTCCACTTAACTTTGTTCCTGAAGTGGTCGCTGTTTGTAAGGCCTCTCTGGGGTCTGGGAATGACAGCTCCGCGACTGTGAGCCAGAAAACCCCTCTTCCTTTCAGTTGTGCATCTACAGCGTTCGCTCAATACACTAGTGCTTCATTCTCCAATGAGAGATGACAGTGTAATGGACTCTTTTCATCTTTATAAATGAATTAAAAGGAGGCCTCCTTACCTTGAAAAGAAATCTCTCACGTCCACGAGTTTGCTGACCTCATGATTCTCCCAGACTTACATGTGACTGTGACTGGTCACCCAAGAGTCATCGGAAATGTGAGAAACAATGGACACGGTAAGCAAACAGAAAACCTTATCTCTAGGGAAAGGAAGCAATTCAGAGAGTAAAGAAATTAGAAAATAAACCAACAATTCTTCCTTGAAGAAAGGTGGTATCACTTCCATAGAACAATAATAGGATGTCAAATAAGGCGACACCAAATAGCAAAAAGGGACTCTTGAAAATTAAAAAAAAAAACTAATTACAAATTATAAAAAGTCAATGAAGAAGTTAGTAGACAGAGTTAATGTAGGAAAAATGCTAGAGATTCAAAAAGTATCAGAAAGATAGTTAAATGATGTAGAGGGTTAGCTAGGGAACTCGACATTCAGCTAATTGCATTTTCAGAGACAAGAAGAAAGAAAATTGGTGGTAGTGCATACAAATTATAGATAAAAAGGCCTTTTAATGTTGATGGTGGGCTGGTCTGTTCTCCTTTGAGCAGCAGAGTATCCCTGACTCTGTAGTAATATGCACTTGGCCAAATCCAGGCTTTTGCAGTGAGCACCGTTAATACAATCATATGATAAAGTTGTCTTGATTTTCAGGATCCATTTATAAGTCACAATATGAAAATGTTTCTTATGGTAAAAAACAGGCTGTATACATTTTGACCTTAAAAATTAAAAGTGAAGGTGTAGTTGACAGGTACTTGGAGAAAGATGATGGGATAAGAGGGACTGGGAAGTGTGGAACCTCAAATGCTCTCTTAAAAAAATAAGGAGTGGGCCGGAAGATTAGCTCAGTGGTTCCGGCGTCTGCCTCACAAGCGCAAGGTCCTGAGTTCAATCCCTGGTAACCACATACAATGCTGGGTGTGGAGACTCACGCCCACCAGCAATCAATACCACATACCACAGTGCCGGGCGTGGTGGCTTACGCCTGTCATCCCAGCACTCGGGAGGCAGAGGCAGGAGGATTGCTGAGTTCGAGGCTTGTCTGGGCTACATAGGGAGCTCAGAGCCAGCCTGAACTACAAAGCGAAACCCTGTCTAAAACAAAACAAAACAAAAATGAGTGAGGAGATTCTTTTTGTAGGCTATGAAATCATAAATAGCGGTTTGATGTAATCATTCAGAGATATAAAAGTAGTAACATGCTGATACATCATTGGAAATGATCAGGAGAGAGGAGAAAAAAAGAGAGTGGCATATATGAGATGAATTCTTGCCCATGTCTGGTGCATTCATCTGTTAGGCCTGTCATAACAGAGTACCAAAAACTCTGTGACCCCTACTGCAATCCTGGAGCCTGGCAGTGTAAAATCAAGGTATCAGCAGGGCTGGTTCCTGAGGGTGGTAGAGGGCAGTGTGGTCCAGTGCCTCTTTTGATTTCTTTTGTTTGCTGGCAGCCTTTGGTAATCTTCTGCTTCACATTCACATGATGGTTATTCTGTGTATGTATCTGTCTCCGAGTCCAAATTTCTATTTTTTTAATACAAAAATAATGTTGTCGAATTGGGCCCATCTTAACTTCATTTTAACTAGATCATCTTTAAGGATTATGTTTGCAAGTAAAGTCCCATTCACAGGTACTGGGCTTAGAATTTCAACATCTTTGGGAGGTACACTGTTCAACCCATAGGATATGGCATGAAGTAAACTATAAGATATCTATCCTGTTCCAGTTATACTAATTTTATTTATGGAGTTAATAATTTTATCAAACCAAAATTGAAATCGATTAAACACAATTACCCCTAGAAATTACAAATCATGATAGGGAGATATAGGATAGCAGACTAATTGTCCTTTTGTTCTATTTTATTTCTTGGCATACATTTATTTACTGATAATAATTAAGAAAAAGTACAATCTATTCTTTCCTCAGCAGTCATTTTATATATGTTAGGATTTTCTTTTTAAAAAGTAAGGTGCAGTTAACATATAGGAAAATTCAACCTTTCTAGTGTGTGGTTTTTGAGTTCTGACAAATGTGTGCATCTGTGTAACCATAGTTACAATAAAAAGTTGCAAATTTGATCACTTCCCCTCCCTAATTCCCTTGATTTCTTTGTAGCTAACATCTCTTTTCCTCTATTCTAATCCCTAGCAGTTGATATTTTCTGTCTCTGTAGATTTGCCTTTTCTAGAATGTTGTACGAATGGATTTATAAATTATGTAGGCTTTGAGTCTATGTTCTTTTACTTAGCAAATATCTTGAAGATTTCTTTTTTTAATGTGTTTTTTGGCAAGTATGTATACTATAGTTTATCTGTTCACCAGTAAGGGGATATTGGAGCTGTTCCTATGTAGCAATTAGCATAAAGTTACTATAAACACTCATATGTGTATTTTTGTGCATATAAATTTATATTTCACTTGAAGAGATGCCCTGAAGGGTCATTGATTAATGTGCTCATTAGTTATTCCCATATCTCATTTTGTAAAATGTCCATTTGTATCTCTCTTTTTTTTTTTTTGTGAGACAGGGTCCCGCTTTGTAGTTCAGGCTGGCCCTGAGCTCACTATGGTGCCCAGGCAAGCCTTGAACTCAGCAATCCTCCTGTCTCTGCCTCCTGAGTGCTGGTATGACAGGCATGAGCCACCATACCCAGCACTGTGATATGTGGTACAGATTGCTGGTGGGCGTGAGTCTCCACGCCCAGCACTGTGGTATGTGGTATTGACGGCTGTGGGCGTGAGTCTCCACGCCCAGCATTGTATGTGGTTACTGGGATCAAACTCAGGACCTTGCTCTTGCAAGGCAGGTGCCGGAACCACTGAGCTAAATCTCCGGCCCCATTCATATCTCTTGAACATTTCATAACTGGATTGCCTGCCATCTTATTGTTGAATTACTAGTGTTACTTGAATATTCTCTGTGTGTGTAAATTCATGGCTTGAAAATAGTTACTCTGGTGTTGTAGCTTTAGCTGCTTAATGTCATTTTGCTAGGCAGGGTTTAAGAATAGTCACTGACCTTCAACTCTCCAAGGTTCTTGTCCCCTAGATGTTCAATGAAACACTAACCTAGATACAGCTGTTCAGGGATTCTGCAGCAGGTATGATGCCAAGTCCATAGACCTTAAGAAACAGATATAATCCAGATAGAGCAAATCTTGTCAAAGCTGAAAGTCTTTGGCTGGTGATGAGAAAGAAAGTCAGAGAGATTGAATGTAAGGGGCGCAATGCTGGTTGGAAGATGGAGCCGGACACAGCGTGAGAAATGGGCTGTCTTTAGGAGCCGAAAGTGGCTCCCACCTGACAACCAGCGAGGAACTGAGGATTTCAGTTCTACAGATGCAATGAACTGAATTCTATCAGTCACACTGAAGAGCTTGGAGGAATTTCCCACCCTTCATGTGACAAAGTAGCTAGATGTGACTGAGTTCGGTTTGAGCTGAGATGCATCCACCACCTGCCAGAATTTTGTACCGTAAGATTGTGAGGTACTAAATGGGGATTGTAAACTGTTAAATTTGTGACCATGTGTTATGAAGGAATAAAAAATTAATACAGATATAAAGAGAAAAATTTTAAACTTTGAAGATCAACTTTCCAACTTTTTTTTTGCTTTTTGAGACAGGGTCTTGCTTTGTAGTTCAGGCTGGCCCTGAGCTCACTATGGTGCCCAGGCAAGCCGCCGCGAACTCAGCAATCCTCCTGTCTCTGCCTCCCGAGTGCTGGGATTACAGGCATGAGCCACCACGTCCGGCATTTCCAACTTTTGTTTTATCTAATTGTGAATAAGAGTCACAAAATTTTCTCCTAGAATTTTGTTAGTTTTATCTTTACATTCAGTTAAATTTTGAGTGACTATTAATGTGTATGGTTTTAGAAAAAAATCCTATTTTGAGTTTTTTTCAAAATTGCATTTTCTCTAATCATTGCCCTAAGTAAAAGTCTTACATTTAATCCTAAAATAAATAAATAACCATTATATATATATGATTAAATATAAATATATAGGATTAAATATAAATATATTACATACCTATATGTATATATACATACATATAGGTATGTATACACACACACATTTTGTTTTTTTTTTGTTTGTTTTTGTTTTTTGCATAGGTACTGGAGATCGAACTCAGGCCCTTCTGCTTCCAAGGTAGGTATGGTACCACTTGAGCTAAATCCACAGCCCCATCCTATCCTTATATTTTACTTTAATTTTTAATACCTCTACTCTGTGAACACAGATATAAGAAATTCTTTGAAGCCCTTGTCTGCTAAGTGTAACCTCCTTACTTAAAGTTAATTTCTGTTGACAGGGTAGTTCCCTCAATAGATCATACTTCCTTTTTTGCTGTTGTAATCTTGTAAATTTTTGTTAAAAGTGGGATGTCTTAGATAATCTCTTATACCAAGTATAATTCTGATTTTCTCCTTGAACATTATTATTATCACTATTTTTTGTGTTACTATCTTCTTTTTTTGGTACATCTTATTGGTACATTATATATACACATCACAATTACATTCCACACTGAGAATTTGTACCAGTATATGACACAACTTAGTTCTCATTTTTCCCCTCCCCTCCTACTTCTCCCCTGCCCCTGTATACACAAGCATTGTTTGCTTTTTTTACCATCAATTTTTTTCTTTCTTCATTATTTACCCCTAAACCCCATTACCCTTTGAATATTTACTATTTCAAAAAATCAACCATGCATTCTAGAACTCATTTATAACTTCAGTTTCTCATACCAGAGAAAATATATGATATTTACACATCTGTGACCTATTTATTTCACTTACGATTATGTCCTGAGAGTACGTCCATTTGAATATAAATGATTCAATCTCATCATTCTTTATGGCAGAGTAATACTCCATTTTATAAATAACCCACATCTTCTTTATCCAGTCTAGAGTTGATGGCATTTGGGTTGTTTCCAATATTTAGCTATCACAAACGGAGCTGCTATAAACATGGGTGCACATATGTCACTGTGATAGGAATCTTGTAATTCTTTTGTGTATATCCCCAGCAGGGAAATAGCAGGGTCAAATGAAACCTCTAATCCTAGTTTTTTGAGGAATCTCCACACTGATCTCCAGCTTGTTTTCATTTGTTTCATTTCTAGTAATTTGCTTGGCACTAATCTCTTAAATCTGTCTTGTCCATGATGTGTGGCTGCTAGTGTTTAAGAAAAAATCACTTGGAGTTTTAAAAAGTTTGTTTTAGGCTGGCTTTCCAGTGGCTCCTCCATGTCTGTGTAGATTAGGTGTCAACCAGTGAATGTCCACTAACACAGTAAGACTGTCATTCTCTGGGATTGGGAGGCGTAAAGACATGGGAGCGCACTCATAATTCAGTCACATTTCAGACATCCACAGAGTCCGCTTATTTTCAGGCCTTCTTGTCTTTTCACTATAGGTCTATGTGCATCTGAGTCAGATGTAGCTTCAGCACTCTCGAGTCTTCTTTGCTTGTATGGAAAGGCCCCCAGGGAAGCAGGATCTGTGGAGCACCTAGCTATCCTCCTTTGGCTCTCTCATCTCCAGTTCTCTCTTCCAAATATCTGAGTAGTACATCAGTCTCAGTGGTCCACTACTCAGTCCAGGTGGGATTGTAACTCATGGTAGTTCAGCTGTGCATGGGCTTTCACTATTCATTTCCCACTGAACTGCTCTTTCTTCTCACAGTACAGCTGCTATGTCATGTTTTCAGCTGCTATGCTGTTAGTATCAAATTAAATCATCCTACTGCAGCAGTGAAATTGCTGGTTTTTATGGCCACCTCTTTTCTGCCAGCACTACAGGGTTGTTTTGGCCAGAAGACATGATGGGAGGGTACTGAAAGGACTGCAGATACAGTGAGAATCTTGGTCCAAAATACTGTAAACTTCCATAGTTTATACCTTAATTTTAGTAGTTTTTTTCCTCCATTGGACTTCTGTTTCTATTCATTTAGTAGAGCCCTGAAATTATTGTTTTGGAAACTTCTTTTCTTCTTCCAGATAAAGAATATTTTTGAGATACAGGATCTTATAATTTCTTCATTGCATCATATCTGTATACCACACCATCATTTTTGAAAGCTATTTTGGTTGGGTGTAAGATTTTGTGTTTGTGTTTTTTTTCTCTCTCTGTACTTTAAAGATTCTCCTCTACTAACTATTGGCTGGCATAGTTTCTGATGAGAAGTCTGCTGTAAGTCTTACGTTTATTTCTGTGTGGGAAGTGCCTCCTCTCTTTGGCTAAGCAAGATCTTTTCTTTCTTGTTGATTTTCAGTACTTTGCATATAACAGATGTGGATGTGTTTTACCCTGGTTCATATCCTGTAGTGCTGTTTGTGTTTGTCATCTATCATGAATTTGAGGGACTATTTGAGCCACTATTCTCAATGAGCTTTTCTTTTTTTTCAGTGTTCTCTCTGTCCTCTTTCTGCACTCAGATTACAGATTTGTAGATGATTTAAAATTATTTCACTACCTTAGATCTTCTGCTCTAATTGTTTTCACCTCCTTTTGTCTTGGGTTTTGATTCTTTATTTTCAGCTGATTATGTCTTCAGCTGTGTTGAGACTATTAGTGAGGCTGTTGATACTATTTTGCAAACCAAACTGTTCATATCTAACATTTCCATCTAATTTTTTAAAATTTGTTATCTCTCTCTGGAAATTACCAGTCTATTCATGTATGTATCTGTTGATGTCATTCTGAGTACTGGATTATTATATTTCTCCTGAAAATTCCCATCTATTCATATATATTGTCCAACTTTTATATTAGAACCATTATCACATTAAAATGTTATTTTGCATTCTCTATCTGATAGTGCCAACATGTGGGCACTATCTCCTTCTTTTCGTTGCTTTGTATATTTGACAGTCCTATATTTCTCTCCCTCCCACACTTTGTTCCTTTATTTTAGCCTGACTTGTTAGAAAGCTGATCATCTTAGGAAGGATAGTAGAGATGTGGTAAGTATTATTTATATCCAGATATATCATAATTTTTCCTCTGCTGGTTTCAGTGTGGGAGAATTAGATTTTCTGGTCAGAACTTGGGCTGGCCTTGAAGTTGTTCTTAAGCTTCCTGTCAGTGCATCACAAGTTTGAAACCTCTCTAGCCTTTCCTTGTGCTCAGAGTAGAAGCTGTTCATTGGAGAAATTTCACCATTGTTTGTTCCAGCTTCTTGTTGAAGTGTTACCTTTCCTACTTCAAGTCAAAAAGTGTCTCTCTCTGTTCTTTTTCCTCTCCCACAAATGTACTCTCCCAACAAGCATTTCTTCCTCACTGCAGGTAGTCTGGTAGTAAAGTGGGTGGGTATTCCTCTCCAGATGAGGCAGGAGTTTTGTCTCTGAGTCTCAAAGATGGAGCTATCTGAGAGGTCCTGACCCTCTTTTCTTAGGGAGGACATTTCTGATAATTTCAGTCAGGATATTTGTGTGTTTTATCAGGATTACGGGGTATTTTTCCCAGCTGCAATTAATCATAACCTGTGATTAGGAATAACAAAATTTACCATTCTTTTAATAAAAATTTGAGACTTGTTTATTAATAGAGAAACAGATCCATGTTCAGGGAGAGCTTTGTGCTATAGTCCAGGGCTTCGGTCCTTCTCCACAAAGCTACTTCATTAGGGAAGCTTTCTCTGGACCAGAGTTTCTCAACGACTGGATATGGGCATTTTAGATTGAGTAATTTTTATCATGGAGGTAGCCTATGTATTTCAGGATGTCCTGCGTTCATCTTGACCTCTAAACCCTGAGTACTTATAGATCTCTCAGCTCTAGAAATCAGAACATGTCTTCAGACCTTGCCAGATTTGGAGGCAGAGCTGTTCTTTGTTTAGAACCACTGTTCCGGATTATCATCACGTCCCACCAGGAGGTATGTAGAGAAGAGCATTTGAGTGAATATGAATTTGCCTTGCAATTGAAGATCGTGTAAGTTCTCCACTTTCACATTAGATCATTGTGTTCATCAGGCTTGCTTTCTCAGTGTGACCAAATACCTGAGAAGATAAAAGAATGCCAGATGTAGTAGTGCACACTTGTAATCCTAACATTCAGGTGGCTGAGGCAGGAGGATTCTCTGTTTGGAGTCAGCCTGTACTACATAGTGAATTTAAGGCCAAGTTGGACTCCATAGTGAGACTCTGTGTTAAAGAATCAAAACAAAAAGGGAGAAGGGGAAGGAGCAGAGTTTTAATTTGGCTTGTGCTGGTTTTAGACAATGATCATAATTACTTGCCTCCACTGTTTTAAACCTACAGCAAAGAAAAACATCATGGTGGAGTAAAGCTGCTCACCTCATAACAGTCAGGGAGCAAAGAAAGATAAAGGGGTCAAGGTCCTGCTGTCCCCAGTGACCTCACTTCTCCCCCCAGACCCCGCCCCTTAAAGTTCCACCACCTCCCAGGAGCACCACAGGCTGGAGACCAAGCTTTTGATACAAGACCTTTGGGGTCACTTATCCAAACCATAGCATCACATTCAGACTTTAGAAACTTGGGATCAATGCCCTTTTCAGCTTTGTGTACCCCAAGTAGAAGCTTGAAATCCGATATGCCACAATTTGAAATTTTTCTCGACTGTCCTGCCGAGCAGAGAGTTTTAGGGATCTACTTCGTCAGGTGCAGATTTGAGCCGGTACTTTTCTAAACATACATACAGGTTCGTTCCACACTACCATTCTGTCTGTAGAGTGATTGTGATTGTGACCTTCCAAGGTACATGTGACATTTTCGTTCTCGTTATTCTCCAATATAGATTTAGAAAGTAGCGGGAATAACTCAGGCAAGTTGAGGAAGAAGTGATAGAACAGTTTGTTAGTGTGGACACCAGGCCTACTTATTTCTGTTTTAGAAGTTTAAAATTCAGATGCCTGCAGGGGCAGACAGGAAACATAAATGAGTGAATTGTGTCAGGGTTTCTTTGCTTTCATTTTCCCTGACACTTGAGGTTTACTTTTGATAGTTGCAAGAATAGAGAGAAATCTTTCTTTTTTGGAAGAAATACAGCACTGGAAGCAGCATGACGTATGAGTTCTCTCTGGAAAATGTACGTAAATATCCACAGTGACAGCTTTTAGATATACCCTGTTGTCTTAAAGCCATCCATTAAACTTATCTGTCTGCTCTGAGATATCTTTATTTAACATGAATTAGTCATCAAACATTCCCTGTCTTTCAGGCTCTATTCTAGTCTCTGTGGCTACAGTAATGAATAAAAGAAGCTCCATCCTTGGGAGCTTGCATTTTGACTTGTGGTCTGCTGTAGGGAGGGAACTATTGCCTAGAGCAGTGATGACAAGCCCACGGCACGCGAGCCACAAGGGGCTTTGTCTCTCTGAAAGCTCTGAAAGGCCTGGAGAGCACTGCTTAGCAAGCTTGCTGCGCCCCGCCCCCCACCCCCTGCGGAGTGCTGCAAACCTCAGATACGGACCCTGTGCTGGCAAAGTTTTTAACTTTCCAAGAGAGGCAGAAATTGGATTTTTCCAAGTTGTAATTTTCTTATTTTTGAATACTGGGTCAACATGCTTTAAATCACCGTGGAGGTTAAACAAAACACGTCTGCAGACAGACGCTGGCTCGCGACCTCTATCTAACACCATCTTTGCCCTTGCTGGTCTGCTTGAGAAGAGAAATGCAGTGGAGTGACAGCTGTAGCCACGCGAATTCCCTTCTTTGGAAGCAGTGAACCAGTTGTCAGAGATTTGGCAAATCCAAGGCTTTATTTGCAATACAAGGTTAACAGTTCTACCGAAAGCCATTTTGAAAATCAGGCATCAAACAAACAAAAATGATTATACACATTTTCAGATGATTATTAACTTGGGTTTAATAGAACATGGTAAATAGGTCACTTGCAATTGTCAACCTGCTAGCAAGTTTGAGGTTGGCTTTTAAAAAATGAGCCCTCCTTGAGGCCACTGGCATTGCAGGTAACGTGCCGCCCTGGCCCAACTTGTGGCCACAGAGAGAATTTTGTAATGGTTCTCATTAGTTTAAGTCCCGTGTTCCTAAAAAGCTAAGACTGAGTTCTTGTGTGTGTGTGTGTGTGTGTGTGTGTGTGTGTAAAAGCTGTTTTTAACTTATTTTCCTTTTTCTTGGAAAAAAAGAGAGCTGGTTTTGGCTTTCTTAACATGCAGGTTTTAGAGATACTTTAGAAAATGCACCATTTGTCTCATTGGCTCCGTGTCTTGCCAGTTACGGAAGTGATGCCCTTGTTTTCAGGGAGTGGCAGCTGCCCATTAATCACTAACTTGCCGAAATCGTCATTCACTGCTCAATTTTGCCCACTGCTCTCTGAACTTCTTTTCTTTCCAGCACCTGTCTTTGTGTTTTCCATTTACCTTTTCCTGTTTGCCTCTTAATCCATGCAGCTTTCAGAGTTCATTCTGAGGTTCCTGGGTGCCCATTTCTGGGGCCACCTTCATCTTTCCTCCAGATCAAGCTCCTTTGAAGCTCAGCCTCACACCTGTTTCCTCGATTCAGTTTGTTCTTAGGAGCTGTTTTCTGCCCTGTAACTATTCTATTTCACTTTCAAGATTTTCAAATTAAGCTCCCAGGAAATGCACTGGGGATACGCTTGTATGATCAATGTTTCCATCAAGAACAATTTTGCCCAAATCTTTTAATTTCCCAAGCCAAGTCACATGTGCATGGATTTTTCCTCAGTTCTAGGTGGCCCGTTTGTTCTTCATTGTCATTCTCGTAGTTGCTCTGAAGTTGTGTGGGACCTTGCGACAACCCTCAAATTCCAGCTTCCAAGGAAGTGACAGCTTTCAAAGACTGAAATTCTTTAGTGCAAATGTTGCCTGATCTAAGCTTCCAGAGATTCACCACCAGGGAAGCACCCTGGGCCACACTCATCACTCAGCAAATCGGGAAAAGGCAGTTTCAGGCCTCTGTGGTGATAGCTGTTTTTTTGCTGTTGTATCAAGCCAGTTTTTAAAATTCAACTCCCTAGTATTTCATATGTGATAAGAGGTTTTGCTCTCTATCACAATTACACTGAGTCTTTCTGTACCCACATTGCAAAAAGATGTTGAAAATGCAGCTTTCTGCGAAGAGAGAGATGTGCACTATTTGAAAGTTTTCTGAGCGCCTCCTTGACATTAATAAAGGCAGCCAGTGTTTGAATTTTGTTTTGTATCTTTTTATTACATCTTCCAAATAAACTCATGACAACAGTCACATTAATGACTTTATTAATTTTAAAAAACTTAAAAGACAAATATGGTTAAATTCAGCTCATGTTCAAGGAAAGAAAGCTGATTTCCATACCACATACATTCTCAAAATGCATGCTTTTGAATTACTTCCTAGTCACTATGCCCACTGCAAAGCAAGCAAGTCAAACTTCAATTTCTTCATCATGTTCATATTTTTGTTATTGTTTTTCTTTCAAATAATTTTACACATATCTCTGTTATTTTTGGAAATAATAATTCAATGTAATCTTTGATGTTACCCTTACATAAAAAATCAGTTTTGAAATTAGCACTATAAAAACTAAAATCATTAATTTTTTCAACACTGTTAGGTAATTAAGAGTCATGTGCATTTTATGAAATGACTTTAAAACTATAACTGATTGCTCTGATAAGTTGTTCATGTATCATTCATAAATAATTCGCTTTGTTTTATTTTCAAATACTGGCAGTCATTTCAAAAGAGCAAATTCCAGCTTTTGTAATGTTTATAATAATTTAAGAAATGGTGAGACCATCATTCTTTTTAAAATATCTCATTTATTATATTCATCTAGCCCCCGACTGTATTCTAGTGTAGTACTTCTGTTAGCTGAAATGATGCCAGCAGATTGAACTTGCATGATTCAATGCATGATTCTAAGGAGTTTTAAGAGTGTTAAAAACTCTTTTCCTTTCATTAAAAGTTTTATATTACATATCTATGCTAAATAATGTTTGCAGGATTTAATCTGCTTGGTCCTTAAGTACACATATTTATTGTGGATTTTATCAGTTATCATCTATTTATGACAATTGCAAAACTAGATCATAATTAAAAAAATAAACATAGTACATCTTCCTAAGGTATATGACAACAAATTGTCATAAAAGCTTCAAAGTAGTCTGGATCTGCCACCTTTTGGATATAGAACAGGAAATTTTGGCTGTCTAAATCAAGTCTGAATTTTTCCTAGAGATCGCTGTTGTATAACATTTTGAGAATGTTTTATATGCTTAGTTTTTTAGGAGTCTGACTAAACCAACAAAAGCAAAAACAATAAAAGCAAGACATCAAATTAAATCTTGTTGACTTTGTACTTAGAATTTTCAAGTCCATTAAGTAACATCATAGCTCTCCAACCCAAAATGGCTTCATATATCTGTGGTTGGGCCAATTTATTCTAGTGTATTGCTTTTCTTTTTTAGAGGAGCTTGATTTAAATCTGTGCATCGCCAAGGGCAAGGAGCTGAGATCATGGATGGAGAGGTAAGATTGATAGAACAGTAGCCCCTCTTTGATATTTTCTTTTAAAAGCAGCCTCTTAAGCTTTATTTTTCATAATATTTTCCATGGACAGAAAGTATAGAAGTGCGTAGAAATTTAGCCTCCTTTGTAGCACTCATGGGTAAAGAGGATGATTAATGAGTGTAGCCAACAATGTAGGAGCTAAAGGCAGTCTATAGAAGTTAAACAAAAGTGCCTTCAGAATTTCCAAGGATTCCCATGATCCATAGTAGGACCTCATTGTGCCCGTCCACCGTTTCTATTTTTGATTAGATTTATAAACACAGCACCACATATTTTCATGTTGCTTATTGCCCAGGGGCAGAATTAGATTGACTGCACTGAAACTGTGAGGCTTGTGAGTGTTGGGCAAGGGCTAGAGTGAAATAAGTGGTGTAATTGTTTTTGTGGCATGAACGTGGGACCTCCTCTGTTCTGAATTACATATGGCTCAACCCTTGACCTAACCAGGCTCGGCAATGCTGGCCAGGACCCTAAAGCAGTGCTGAAGGGGTCATCGCCAAGCGAGGTGGAATGTTATCTGTCGGGCAAGATGTGGGCAACAACTATATTCAATTATATTCATCGCCAGTGTGACACATTTGCGACCAACTCAGCTTCATTTAACCCTCATCATTGCAGTTATGATTTCCACAGGACACACCAAGGAGGGAGATTTCCGGACCCCTGTGTAACATGGATATTTGCTGAACACACCGCTCTGTGTTTTGTCTTGTTTTACTTCACTACACTTTGGATCATCTTCAGGACTATTGCGCTAAATTATTCAAATGCTTTTATGATGATTTTTTTGAACACATAAAAGGTTTGGGGAATACTATGAGCTATGATTGATGGTCTTTTATCTTAATGATTTTCACTTAAATTCTTTCAAAGTTGATGGTAACCCATGGATGTAATTCTTGAAGTCATCAGAGCTTAGGTGGATACAGGGAGCTGTAGAAGAAGGAGGCGGTGAGGCGTAGGTGCTCACACCTTTTCAGTGGTGGGGCATTCACTTCATGAGTCACACAATGATAGTTGGCTAAATGTATCTGCATGTCTCTAGGAATAAATTTGAAGTTCATGTATTTGAATTTTTATTTTGATCTCCATAAATTAGTGTTTTGAAGGCAACATAGGCAGAAAACTAGTAGTTGACATTTAGTTGGGATTTGACATTTCCAAAACTACTCTTTTTTTTTTTGAAGTATGCCCAAAATTTTTAGTGTACTTTCTTTCACTGTCCATTTTACAAGTAAAGGTCTCCCTAGATACTTTAGACTTATATCTTGTATATAATTTAGAATAAAATTTTTTCTCATCTGAAGCAACTCAGGCTGAATATTAATTTGCTTCTTAATTACATGACGTTTAAGCATTTCTTTAAAGAGCACCTATCTTTATGTGTTTTTTTTTTTGAATTATATTATTTTACTCCAGGGACTCCAAAGCATGAAAATAGGCAGATCTATATCAGGTCAGTCAGAAATGGATCAAAAAATATTAAAATATCCTATAACCTACTCACTCAGCAAAACTGCGTCTAGCCCTCCCCAGTCTTGCTCTCATTAAGCAGTGAAGGAGTCGCTCTCCACGTAATCTAACATGGAATGCTTGGAGCAGACAGGTGCAAATTGCAAGCTGTTTCACTTTGGCTGTTATCCCTTAAATCGACAAAGTAATAGGCTGGGAGAACAAAAAAGGTTCCAGCTCAAGTGCATAAATGAAAGTCTAAGTAGGGACACACCAGCTGGCTCGAAGAATTCAATGTCGTGAATACTAAATATTACCTCTGTGCCACTTGCCGAGCAAAGGGGCTTCAATGACACCCCTTCTCTTTTATCGCGGACACGATGCACCTTCAGAATCTTATTCTGCTTTATAATGAAGGAGACAGTGTGGCCACGATGGATGTGAACAGAAGCCAACATACCTGTTCCTGTTTGCCATCATTACACTCCTTCAAGCGATTCAGGCATGATTAGCTTCCTGGAGCTGGACCAGATTGACAGTATTTCTGTCCATGTCTTTTTTGGCTGATCCAAGCAAAGCCCCAGAGCAGTAAAATGCCAAAATGGTCACCACCACCCCAGCCCTCCGATTGTTCATATTAGGACACCTAATTTCATTTCGCAGAAGAGACGTGCCGTACCAGGACGTGTAGGAATCTTAAGGTCTCTGTCTCCGAAAAAGGAGTCTTACTCTGTCACTCTGGAGTTGCTTCTCTTTGTGGCCTTCCAGTGTGCACTGGAACTATTGTCTGTGAGCAACAACTCTAACTTGAGCTCTGTGGTCGGCTGCTGACTAGGTCTGAGTATGTGATCTGCCTGCCCAGATAAGAGTAGGGAGCCAAGTCGAGCTGGCCTTGTTTACAGCTGGACAAAAGAAAACAGCGAGACGCAAATGAGGACTGACGGTTTCACGAAGCACAATCGGTTGATCCCAGATGCAATCTGACTGCCATGAACTGAGCGATGATCCGTACAGTATGCAGAATTCACTCTCGTGCTGGTCTGTGCCCACCAGCCTCGGAGAGACTTCCCCTCACCCCTCAGCCATGGCTGTGAGTGCAGCCAGAGCTGGGCAGCCGCGCCGTGGGACCCGATGCCTTCTGACAACAATCACATTCTTTAAAAACTTCCTGGGTTTGGGTTGTCACCGGTTATAAATGAGTTTGTTGTTGCTCGTGTTTGCTACTCTCTCATAGATTTCCTTTCAACTTGAGAGTGTCTGCATCAAAAGATATTTGTTGTTTTTAATGAAAAGGAAAACATTGGAAACACTGCTGATTTTTTAAAATTTCAGGCATTTTTGTTCCTGTTTCTCCATTTAAATCGCAAAGTTTTGTTTTCTTCCACATCATACAATACATGTGGTAGGATGATCTTTCACAATTTGTTAAAAAACCGATTTTTCACAAATCAAGCACATACTTAAAAGAAATGTATTATCTTTCCATTATACAAGACGAGTAAGTTTTGGATATGATGTACAATAGTATGTTTGTAATTACCCTAACAGTGTGTCCACTTGAAAATTTAAGGAGGTATATCTCATGTCATTTGTTCATATGACAATGAAAAGCTTAAAATGTTATGAGAAACCACTCACTTTGATTTGATTTAGAGAGTTACTTTGCATTATTATATTTACTAAATAGAAACATGATGTAGAAAAGCCACAGGGCATATCCATAGCAGATGTAGTTCAGATTTCTAGATTTTTCCTTATCTTCAAAACTGAATACATATCAGTGAGAAGCAGGAAGATGCTAGTGACTAAATTTTGTTTCTTTAATGTAATTTTTGCAATATGATACAGGCTAAGTAAGCGTATTAAGATGATACCATTTAATAAATGCACTAACAGCTGGTAATAAATTAATTGATGTAAAATATGAGCAAAGGATTATGTTCTGTGAGTTAGAGATAAAATCTCATCAGGAAAGAGGGAATCTAAATTGAGGGGTGGAGGAAAATCCAATTTACACTGCTTAAAGGTGCACATATGTAAAAGAGAGAAAAGACTGAGGAAATGGGCAAAGAAGTTAGAAATCATTCCTAATTTCCTTTTGAAATGTGTTAGCAGTATAGAAGTCACAGAATACAAATCATCACTGGTAATCCTCTCAAAGGACTCATCTCTGGTGTGTACAATCAGTTTGCTCTCCTTTAAAATATATGAACTTGTGAAAATATCTTTGAGACCTTTATAACATTAGAGAGCAAGTACATAATTTCATTTGAAGTCCTTAGTAAGGAAATGAGGTCTATTAATAGGCCACATCCATCTATTTAAAAGCATGTTTAACTCGATCTGAAAGGGCTGAAGTGCCAAAATTACTGAACCATGTCAAGAAAACTAATATCTGCTGTTACCTCAGATGAAGGCTGTGAAAACAGCAATCACACTTCAACCTCTTTCTTAATAAAATGTCGGAACATTTAGGGCAGATGTGGCCTATTGTTTTTAAGAGTTTGTCAAGTTTTGAGAGAATTTGTTCTATATTGTCTTGTATTAAAATTCCAGAATTGTGTCAATTTATGTAAATTTCTTTTATACTTTACATGTTAATACATTAGTATCTACGCAATCTAAAGCTTTGTAGATCATGAGTAAACTTCCTGGATGTTATTTATACTTTCTAAATAGAGTGGTTCTGAATAATGCACCATTCTACTTCAGTTAGGGATGTAAAATGAAATAAGAGAATTTCCGAATTCCTTGGCCAAAGGTAAAAACCCTCCATATTTTAACAATTATTAAACTTTTGTCTAAAATAAGATTTGCTATGCTTTTTCTTTAAAGGAAAATCCTGAAATATTAGTTGGTTTTATTGTTACAATTTTTACTTACCCATTCAGGTAGATCTCATTTCTTTACCTTTTAAAAAAAGTAAAAAAAAAATTGAGTATATTTACTGTTTAGTTTTATTGATAATGATACGAAATCATTGCTTAGTTTATTGTGACTATATATTTAGTTTGTTTCAAGGAAAAGAGTCCCTGAAAAATAGGCCTTGCATTTTGACCGGCATCATAACATACTTGTTAGTAAGTTTTTAACTGGCTTTATGATGTTTTGCTGTATATCTGAATTATATCTTGATTTAATTGCTTTATGTTATCAGAATCATAAAAATTTTTGAAAGAAGTCAATTTTATTATAAGCATTTTAATTAAAGACAGGGATATTAGAAGCTTCAGGCAGAGCTTCAGGATGGACAAAGCACTTTGTTATTGTGAATCCAGTCATCAAAAACAACATTAAATGAGTTGTCTGACATGAAGCTCTTTTACATATAACATGTGATTTGCTAATTTCTGCAGACTGTATCTTTCTTGATGTTTTGCTTTTTGTTAACCTAAACTTTATAGTTCAATTTGAGTCTGGGCATTTCTACTACACGTAATTTTTTTTTTAAATTTTTACTCTGACAGTTACCAAGTAGTCATTTGGAACTCACAGGAGCCTGAATACTCTAATAATATTTCTGGTTATTCATTTTAATTTTGGAACATTTATTATGCATTCTAATATTAATGGGCTTTTCAGTCATGTAATGAATCCTGGTTTTCTATAATGTGGCACCTTATGAAATCTTTGTGAATCCCACAGAGTCTGACTCTTTTGACATTTCACACAATTTTATCTATTACTGGAATTTAAGAAGACTGGATCATATATATCTATATATCTCTGTTGGTTTTAAACAAATAAGCCTCACACACTGTACTGTAGCAGTTTGAAGCAAATATGGATACAGGCAAGAACAAACACACAAGACACACAAATTTTCTACAAGAGAATTCTATTTCACCAAAGTGAAATGGGTGTGCAGCCCAGCCCGAATGAATGTAAACTGACCGATGGAAATTTGTCAGTGCAAGTTTTCCAGTGTTCTTAATTTGTTGAGGTTCTTTGTATTAATTAAAAATGATAAAACAAAGTATTTTAATGTGACCTTCATTTGGCATTTGTATTAACTTTTCTTATCCTATTTTATTTAATTCTTCCACTTCTGATGTTCAATTAGTGTTTGACCCCTTTAGGAGAGATGTAAATTAAATGACATTTCAATGCCATTCCATATTTAAAATACTGTGTTAGTTGTGGATCATAAATGATGATCTTCATTCTTGAGCTAATTTATTCATTTAACAATTTCCCTCCAGAAGTTTCAGCAGAAGGCTCTGAAGCAAACTAAGCAGAAGAAATCCAAGTCGGCTGAATTTCTGATGGGTGAGCCTTGCTTGATGAGTTATTGCTCATAATTTGTGTAAGGATTAATTAACTAATTACAGACAAATGGCTGTGGGCGAAATTTTGCTCTTGCTTGTCAGGGTGCAATTTGTAATTATTTTAATCATTTATTCTTTTTTTTAAGAGTTAATTTTAACCTAATTCTGTTTTGGTGACATTTGAGGACGATACACTTGAGTCTTTCTGCATAGGAATTACTGGAAGGAATTTTCTGCTTGTCATTGGAATCTATTTTGCTCTAATGTGATCTTCTGACCTCCTTGTTTTGCTCTAGTTAAAGAAGACAGAGAAGCTACAGAAGGCTTTGGAAATCCAGCTTTTAACATGAGCAACCCAGACCTCTCAGCACATCAGACTTCAGAAGAGAAAATTATTAAACATGACACGCCGGATCGTACCCTTGCAGCTCACCCACAAAAATCCAGGCTGCCGGTCTCTGCAGAGCCAAAAGGTGTGACTTCAGTTTTGATTATTTTCGTACTCAGTGACAGTTGCTGCCTTGCTGATCTAACCTGGGCGCCCTGGAACAGGCGCTATGCATTCCATTCCAGGTGTCTGCACAGCTTCCTGGGGAGGATGTGGATGGAACTTGGTGGGAATACCTTAGGATCTCCATTAGCATTGGTGTGCAAGCCATAATCCCACATGTGAAAATTACTGAGCGGCACGCCACCCTTGCTTTGGGAGGCTGAGGCAGAATGGATTCAGTCTGTCAGGATGTGAACACTCTGGACTTGTGCTCAGATAGGGCATGAAAGGGCCATGTTGTCATTTAAAGGATGCCATTTAGCTAATGTTTTTGAAGATGACACCTACACTCTTGGGCTTCAGACTCTAATGCTGTCCCCCAGAAACAGTCATGTTTTCTCTACAGGGTTTAAAACCCTTGCATGATTATATAAATAGATGTAGAAAGCATGTTAGCATTTAGAATTTCTCTGCAGAAATTTCCCTGGAAGAAATAGCTTCATGGACTTTTTGGCCGGGGGATGTCTCCAGTCCTTAACCTTGGGAAGAATGCTTCCGAAGCAGGGGGTGCATACAGTGTCTGGTGAATACAAGACGGTGCCTCCTCCTCTAGAGTGACACAGGTCTTCTAAGCTCTGACTTTTTGCTGCCCAGAAGCAAAGATGCTTCTATAACAGTAAAAAAAAAGGAATCATTAAAACTTGCTGTCCTTGCTCTTATCTTCATCACTGAATAAGACGAAAGACATCTGAATTTAATGACCAGATAGCTTTTTGAGATAGAACTGTCCGAAGTAATGAAGCGTGAGCTGGCACAGATGTGTGCTCTGCTGGTCCCACTTAGCAGCCACATCGTGATTTCCACCTGTACAGAACAGGCAGTTCAGATCCCTGTGGGTTATCATGGGGTACAGAGCATTTAGTGTGTAATTTTTAATTTCTAAGGCTCAGGGGAAATTCTGGCAGGCTGCATATTTCTACATTCCACATTGTGTCATGTCTGTTTTAATGCCATACTTCTTTAGAGTGATATGTTGAGCTACAAATTCAGTTAATGTACTATAGGCCGCAGTGACAGTGGTTAGATCTTACGATTTTGTCATCTCCTCATGATCCCTGTGCTGTTGTTTGCAACTCCTGGCTCATGATAACTTGACATCATTTCCATGTCCTAAGCCCTGAGAAGGAAGAAGATGCCTACAGGTAGGTAGTCAGATATGTCTTTTTAATGCATATCACTTTTGCTACAACTAGTCAGAGGCAGCTGTTAAGAGAGGGTGAGAGCCGTTGTCTTTATCTGGAAGCCAGATTTCAAGCAGACAGTAGAGAGCTTTTGTTATTAAGGAAGCAGAGAATGTATATAAGGCACAAGCAGGAGACACTGCCTCAGGTCTATTTGATTGTTATCCACATTTTATGGATGAGGGAAAATAATTTGGTTCAGATAGGGCAGACAATGAAGACTAGCACGAGAGGCTTAAACCATAATTTGTTTGACTCTGTGGCCTATATTTTTGAGTTTGTGGAAGAGCTCAGTGGCTAAAGGGACAAGACATTGGGAAGAAGAATTGACATAACTTCTGTTGTGGTTGTCTGACATGTTCAGGTTAAACTCCAGAGCTGGGTCAGGCATCCAAGGTCAGCAAGCCTGTGGATTGGCATGAGGGTGCTGAGGGTACAAAAGACCACTCAGGCACAGGCAGAGAGAGTTATAGTCCTTTGGCAATCAGCTGATGTCTCAGGTCTCACCCACATGGATTCTGAGGGTAAATTTCTGGTGTCATCAGCTCAAGAGCCATTTTTAGATATTTATTAGATATGTATTAGATATAGATTAGATATAGATATAGATTAGATATAGATATTTTTGGATATGTATTACTAGTCAGCTTTCTGTCACTGTGACACATACCTGAGGCAGTTAAATTGACGAAAGGTTTTTTTGTTGTTGTTGTTTATGGTTTCAGTTTATGGACGCTTGGCCCTGCTGCTCTGGATCTGTGGCAGCAGAGAATGTGATTATGGGGGTGCGTGGTGAAAGAGATCTTTTTAGCTCATGACAGCCAGGAAACAAAGGCAACAGGAAGGGCCCCTGCTCCCCACAGCCTCTTCTGGGGCACCATAACCTCCTAATAACATCACTTCCTCCCACTCAGAACTGATTCCTGAGGGTTTCTCCAGGTCCCAGTAGTGTTATAGGTGATGAGGAAGCCTTAACGCGTGGGCCTGTGGAGGACACTTCAGATCCCAAGGACGGCGGTCCTTGAAAGAAACTGTGCTTCCTATCAAGGCAGGGCATTTTACAGTGAGACCCCAAGGAGGGACATGTGTCTTCTGGCCCAAAGAAAGATGGAGCAGGCCTTCTTCACCATTTGATGTGCTGCAGAGGTGATCAGATTTCTTTGACTCATGTTCTTATTATCTGGAAGCAAGAGTGATTGGGAAGCCTTGTGAAAACTCTCAAGTAGTAAATTTTAAAACATGTTCAAAGGTAGGCTGCCACTTGATGGCTTTGCTGTTTGAAGCTCAGTGAAGTGAGGTATGGAGAATAATGACAGCATATTAGGTGTTGGGGGATGTTTTAGGGCAGAAGTACATATTAGTAGCAAGCACTATCTAATAGAAATAGAATATGAGCCACATAGATAATTGAGAATTTTCTAATAGGCACCTTAACAAAATTAAAAAGAAACAAATGAATTACTTTTAATTATCTACTTTATTAAACCAATATATACAGAATATTGTAATTTCAGTTTATAATCAATGTAAACATTGAGAGATTTAATGATTTTTTTGTATGTTGTTTGAAATCAATTGAATGTATTACTATAAACTTCAGTGCAAGAAACTTTGTTTCCAGTTCTGTAGGCATCCTGTGTGCGCTTAGTCCCTCTGTCTGAGAGATAAGTCAGACTTAGACGGCAGTAATTTTCATGAGGGATGGGTGCTCTGACTCTGGAAAATAACAAGAAAAGCTGGAACCCCCTGAAGAGCAGAGTGGAAAAACCAATGAGAAGGAGTGTTCAATGAAAACATGAAAGAAGAAGTTATCATCCTTATACATCCAGGCAGACATGGCCACAGGAATGGGTTCTCCTGTCTCTATCTGGCTCATAGCTAATTATGAGAAGCGTTTGATTGATCTTGAGCCCCCTACTGTACCCTCCTGGAGAGACACAAACATTGCAATTACAAATGAGGTGTGGAATTTTATGTTCTGTGAATAAGAAAGACTATTTTAAAGCATGTGAGTTTAGAAAATGCTATATACTATAGGATGCAGTATGTCCTGTTAATATAACTTAAAATTATATTATCACTAATATGTTTATTTAGACAAATTAGAACAGTTCCATGTCTGTCCATTATAATTAGCACAAATCTTGTTCTTATAAATAGATATCGTGTTTCTCTCTTTAAGATGCTTTTTAAAGGAAAGGATTGCAAGCACTGGAAAAATTCCAATACTAATTTACCCAAATTATCTCTAGGAATGGAAAATTATTAGATAAATAGCAATTTAATTTATGAAGAAAAATATCTGTGAGAGGGGTTTTCTCAGAACAACTTTTAGATAAATACAGATTTCAAATTAAGGATGGGCCGAGTTCCTGAGGAGAGTACGGTAGCAATTTAAGAGTGTGCCAATCTTTAGCAGTAGGCAAGGCGGGCCGCTGTGGAGTAGAGTCTGATTGAGGACCGTTGGGTTCTTCCTGCGCTCTCTCTGTGGCCTTCCTGAAAGGCCTATTCTTCTGGGAATCCCAGAGAAAATGGCAAGACGCTGTGGAGCTGGGACTGTAAGTATCATTCATTTTTGCAGGATGTGAATAGAAAACCGAAGAGAGCAAGAGAAACAGAATTCTGTCCTTCCTTCTGTTGTTGCGCAGGCTTCTTTGCGCCTGCTCTGTTTTGCATTCCTTACTTCCAAGGAAAGTCTGCCAGGCTGGCTTCATACTCTTTTCCCAATTCCTACTGGCCTTTCAGTTGTAGACTTAGCAAAAAGCAGGACACCGCACACTGCAGTGAATCCCTAGAGGAGTGTACATGCCTGCAGCCTGGATGCTCCTTTTCAGCTTCTGTCTGCCCAGAACCTGTGCTTGATGTGTGTATTCTGCTTGCCTGATCGGAGGTATCTCACTGCCAGTGATGCTTTGGCCTAATGATGGTTATTTTTATGCAAAAGAAAAGCTCAGAATTACAGCAGTTGAAAAGGGAGGAGGCAAAGAAACCACAGCTGCTCAGAGTTTTAAAGGGAGAGAGAGGAATTGGCTGAGGTTCCTAAACTAGTAGGCCTGAGGGCTGGGTAGGTAGAAAGGGGATCTCTAATATGATGAATATATAGCATGGTGGCACTTAAAAGGCAGTTAATGCATGAGTTCTAAACGGTAATAAAAGGAAATCTGGGTCAGATGTGGGAAGGGATCGTTAAATGACATTAGATAAGAAGAAACAAATAATTTCAGAAGTGAACATGACAGGTAAGCCAGCAGGTGAGTTATATAATTGCACGTGATCGGACTTTTCCTTTCAAATCTTAACTTCCACCAAAGTTAAGAATGACAGAAGATTGAAAATGAACATGATCAGTTTTATACACATTATCTAAGTGAGCATGGCTGTTAGGCATAAAAGCAGACAGAGGACTTTGCGGGATCTTGGCCTCCCTTCCCTGTGTTCTTCCGGGATTTGAGGGTGACAGGAGTTTCTGTGCTCCCTTGGTGGGCACAACAGGTGGCTTCTCCCAAGGAGGCAGACTGGTTGTTAGGGTTCCCCTGTGGGAAGGAATCACTTAGAATTTCTTGGTGATAAGATACAAAAATGATTTCCAGATAAGCACAAAGTTTGCGAACTCAGAGGATTGAGTTCTGTGCACATGCGCAGAAACCATGGTGCCTGCAGTGTTGGAAGCCGGAAGCACATTAACTGTCTCACGGCCGGAGCAGTTTGGCTGTAGTATGGCTGTCGCTACTGTGATGAGAGATCGTCAGGTTCCTTCCATCCTTGCTATGTTTACTCAGAATTCAGAGCCTTCAGGAAGAGCTGCTGGCCTGCATGATGATGGCTTTATCATAGCGAGGGCGGTGTAAATAGATTGAAGCCAGGAATCTAGAGTTACTGGTCTGTTCAGACTGTGTACAGTGGGATTAGGAGATTGTGATGCTTTTAGAGAGGGGAAATGGATTCAAGAAAGCAAAGGCAAACCAAGAAAAAGCTGATAAAATGTACCCTGTGGTTCATACATCTTCGACTACTCACTGACCATATCCGATTCTGAGTGTAAATACAACTTGAATGAAAGTGGCAGTAGTGTGGACAGGATTATCTGGCCATAAAATAAATTGCGTGATGTTTTTACTTAGAATTATGTCTAACGCTATCATTTCCTTATGTACCTGTTTCCTTCTCATTCACTGAAGAGAATGCTTACTGAACATTTTCTGCTCTCTAGGCACTGAGCCAGGTATGAAAAATACAGACATAAACAAAGTAGACACAAAAGATCTCTGTGTTCACAGAACATATTTCAAGAGCAGTCACACTGAGAGCAGCTTTAGAATTAAAATTGATTATTTCAGATTGATCTGGGCCTCTCAAAAAACCCAGAATTTTTTTATATAGAACATTTACCACTATTTTATAAATAATATTTCTTGGTTTGAATGAATTATTGGAAAAGTAAAAAGAAAGTCAGTATGTGTGTGTGTGTGTGTGTATGTGCATATAGCATAATACAGGTTTAGTCTCACTTCTCAAAATAAAAATTTTGACGTACTACAATACCTGACAGTATTTTCCCACTAATACGGTGCCACAAGTGCAAAACTTTATGTGGTGGGTTGCAGTTCAATACAGACATACTAGAAACAGTGCATGGAATAATTGTCAGGCTGTGTGTATAAGGTACAGATGGAGCACAATTGAATGTAATGTCTATACTTAGGGTCTGTCTCCAACATGTATCTCATTAAGTGTATGCAAGTAATCCAAAATGAAAAAAATCCAAACTCTGAAACACTTTTGCTACCAAGTATTTTGGGTACCAAAATACACACACACACACACACAGTAAAAATAATTTCAGTTTGCTTAAACTAAGCCCTGTACAGCCAAGGACTGAACATGTATGAGGGTTTGTGGATTGATGTGGTCAATTATGAGCATAAGTTTTCAGTGAAAAACTGGGAAAGAAATAGGATTTTCTGATACACCAGTCATGTGGATTGTATCTTAGCTGTTGGACAGAAAATATCTTTTAAAAATAGTGGGTGAGGGCCGGAGATTTAGCTCAGTGGTTCTGGCACCTGCCTCGCAAGTGCAAGGTCCTGAGTTCAATCCCAGTAACCACATACAATGCTGGGCATGGTGACTCACGCCCACCAGCCATCAATACCACATACCACAGTGCTGGGCGTTGTGGCTCACGCCTGTAATCCTAGCACTCGAGAGTCAGGAGGCAGAGACAGGAGGATTGCTGAGTTCGAGGCTTGCCTGGGCTACACAGTGAGCTCAGGGCCAGCCTGAACTACAAAGCGAGACCCTGTCTCAAAAAAAAAAAAAAAATAGTGGGTTAAATTTTCAAAAGTACTTTTGGCAACACAAATAAGTCACATGATTTTGGAGAAATCCTATATTAAAGTTTCTCTTTTCACCATTTAACTCATTCTTTTGTTGCATTTTCTTTTTAAGAAAAACTATGAGGCTTTCTGAGAGAGGAGGACTCCTAAGGAAAGAGACAGGGGCCAAAGCTTGGCTGCCTAGCAGCATCTCAGTTCCAGAGAGGAAAGGTGTCTCGATCCAGTTCAGTGCTCACCAGTCACACTTTGCTGTGATACGACCCTCAGGTGTTTGTCCCTGGGTTTCAGGAGGAAGGCCTTAGAGTGAAAACTGAGGTCTCTCTCAGGTGTCGGGGGCTCAGCACCCTCCCTGCTAATCTGAGTCCCGTGGATGAAAGTCTTGGGGGGAGGGTGGGCGCACGAGTATGGCCTTCACTTGGCATCGCTGTGGGGTCATGGGAGAGACAGAGGCTGGGGCCAGGGCTCGATGGGACAGAGAAGAAACTAGAGAGAGCACAGCAGGGCCTGCGGCGGGAAGGACCCTGCACGATCCATGTTGGAGGCCGCCCCATCCTTGAGTAGCCCAAGCAGCACTTCTGGAACGGACAGCAAGTGGTTCCCAGGTGGCTTTGTGGAAAATAGGTGCTGCTGCTGGTCTCAGAATGGATGCGTTCAGACCTGGCGCTCGAAGAGCATCATTATGAACATAGACTCTTTTGCTGGTAGCAGCCACGCAGAAGGGCACACAGCAGAGGGCAATGGCAGAGCTGCCAGGAAGCTGAGAGGAGCAAGGAGTCGGGTGGATGTGATACGATGCTTCCGGAAGAGATGGGGGTGGCCGGAAGTCCTAGTAGGAGATCCAAGTTGGCTGCATGTGGGTCAGAGAACCCTGGATTGGGCTTATTGTGACCCCAAACTGACCTTCATATTGCTGTGGCCATTAGAAGTATGTATGTACAAACATTTGTGATAAAAATGGCATATAAAGACTTGTGCCAAGTGAATACTTCAAATGGTCTGAGAAAATATTTGAAGTGAACTGTTTTTCCCCATTGTGTACACAGCCTAGATTATTTTAAAAGTGATATTGTATGAAACTGTTTACATTGTTCTCATTTAAAGCTGTTTTTCCCTTAAGATGGAAAACAAGTGTTATATAAAATTTATAGAATACTTTTAAAAATACTTTTTTGCTTCAGGACATTTCAACAATTATTAAGAAAAGGAAAATATATAAGAAAATCATTTGCTTTACGTTTATTGAACTGACCTGGATTTGTGTCTTTAGATACCATTTGGTTCCTAAGTGATTTTAATCTCTTCTATCGATTTGTAAGTCTAAAAATAAACACTTGGGAAAGCATTCTTACTACTGAAATGTAGAAATGGATATTAATGTGCAGACTACATTATATGTAGATATTAAAGTGCAAGATATTTGGCCACTTTATGCAAATAATTTTCTTTCTTTTTAAAATTTTTAAAGTAACAACAGAGTTCTAGAACAGTGTTAAGTTGGGAAAAGAAATACTTTAATCAAATACTTGAGTGAGGGGAATGCCCACAGAAAATCAAAACCCTAATTTATTTTCTTCTCAGAAGAAAGTACCTATCCCCAGATAGCCAGATGTATTTTCCCAGGAAATCAGCAGGTCTATTTGACATATCATTTTCTAGTGTTAAAATTAAAGCCATTTCTAACACTTGAGCAATTTTTAAGCATTACCTTCATAACTTTTGAATTCATCATAGTGACACTTCCAGTATATCTTTTATAAAATGATACTTTATGTAATCTGTTGTATGTAGTTCAAAGAAAGACTCTGTGAGGGTCAGTGTAATATTCAAGGATATGTAATCTGTACATTTTACCCAATTACTGGGTTTAGGTGCCAGTAAAGTCGGTGTATGTATAGAATAAACTATGACCGCAACAATCTATATGATGGTGAAAGGGTGCTTAAGAATTTTAGAGTCAGAGAAATGCCAGAGCCGCAGAGTACAGAGAAACTGGGGAGGGACCCAGTGAGTTTCCTAACACAAACCCATCTCCACCATAAAAGAAAGGGGAAAAATTTGATTTTTGAAACATGAGTGATGGAATAGTGTTTATTAGCAGTTGGACAGGAAACCAAATTGTTTACTTACAGTCTCTAAAATACTTGAATTTTTAAAAAAGATGTCTTTGTTATAAGAAGTTTCACTGTTGTGCTGAAATTCCATATTAATTTCAGTCTTCATTAGGGGACTATTTTAACTGGAGTTAACACCTCCAGGAAGGTGTTTGATAGTTACATTTTTAAAAGAAAAATTTATTAGAAACAATTTTCATGACCTTAGTATTTTATGCTTTTGCTACAAATTAGTCTTTAATCTCTAAATAACTACATTGAAGGTTTCGTTTAGATATTTTCCATATTTTGTTAAAAATTTAACAGAAAATAAAATTTTCTTTAACATTTATCCCATTAACTGAAGAAAAGCGCTCTAAAAATAGGGCGTCTAGAATCATTTGCTTCATGTGATACAAAGTTCACCCCCAGAAAGTAAAATTAGAGTGAGATACCATGTTACCCTAGAAAGAATGGCAAACATCAAAAAATCTGACAATAATAAATGCTGGAAGGATGTGAGAAAAAAGGAACTTTACTACACTGTTGTGGGAAGATAAATTAGTACAACTACTATGGAAATCAGTGTGGACAGTCCTCAAAAACTAAAAGAAATTACATTTGATCCAGCTATTCCCCTGCTAGGTATCTTCTTAAAAACAGTTTACAGGGTTCTCATTGTACTCATGGTTATAGTAGCACAGTTTATAATAGCTAGATCTTGGAAACAACTCTTATGTCCATCAGCAGATGAATGGATACAGAAAATAGGGTATTTATATAGAACGGAGTGCTGTGCTGCCTTTATGGGTAAATGGATGCAGGTTCAGAACATGTTAAGTGGAATGAGTCAGACATCCAAGCTCAGGCTTTGCAGTTTCTCTTATATGAGAAACTGTACACACACACACACACACACACACACACACACATAAATCTACACACAAACATATATACGCACACAAGTAAAAAGCAAAGTTGAAGAGAGATAAATAGGAAGTAGAGAAGTTCAAACTTCCCCAAATTACATATTCCATTGTTTTAAAAATATTTCATTATATGTTAACGTATTTCATTTATACAAGAAGTTTTAGGGGAAAAGAAAGTGTATGCTATTTTCTGTTTGTTTCTTTTTTAAAGAATCTTTTTGTTTTATGTCTCATATTGAGTAACTACTTTGGAGATCATGATACACGGTGTGATGAATATTATTATTATTTGGTTATGAAAATGTTTTTTTTAAATAAAGTCAAGAGAAAAATGTTTGGTCACAGTTACCAGATTTGTCAGAGACAGGTTATTAATTTTTCTGTCCACTGTATCAGTTGCATACGGAAGAAGGTTTCCATGTTAGAAGCACTGTGACTGGAATGAGGCCGTAGGTGCAGCACGTCAATATCAGCAATCATGGGGGCCTGAGAGTTAGCTCAGTGGTTCCGGCGCCTGCCTCGCAAGCGCAAGGTCCTGAGTTCGATCCCTGGTAATCACATATAATGCTGGGCGTGGAGACTCACGCCTACCAGCAATCAACACCGCAAACCACAATGCCGGACGTGGTGGCTCATGCCTGTCATCCCAGCACTCGGGAGGCAGAGACAGGAGGATTGCTGAGTTTGCGGCAGCTTGCCTGGGCACCATAGTGAGCTCAGGGCCAGCCTGAACTACAAAGCGAGACCCTGTCTCAAAAAAAAAAAAAAAATCAGCAATCGTGGGTCCCCAGAGAGAACCTAGCTGATAAGGGAAGAAGGTGTAATGTGAATCATCAGGGCTGTGACTGATACCTCATGTCGGGTACTTCAAAACTTGAAAGGTCACGTCCCAAACTGTACATAAATATATCTATGTGTAGGGTAGTGTGGTCAGGCTTCAAATGAAAACAAAAACCAATTTTGTTCAGTAGGACTTTTGGAAGCCTTTTACATAGGAGGGAATGAATCGATGGATTTGTACGCACCCTGTGAATTATCATAATTCCTGATGGGCCAGAAGTATGTTCCTGTTTATAAGTTTGGAACTTTGGGGCATGCTTCCTTCCACTCTTGGAGGATTCTAGGTCCAGCAGAGCACGGGTTGTCTTCCTGCCTGGGGGACTCCACAGGAAAGCCCCGCAGCAATTACGCACTCAACAGCACTCCAGTGGTTTGCAAGTTAGAGCGCTTAGCAATTTACCAGGAGGGAGGGCCTTAGGGGGAGAAAGAATATGGCTCAATTAATTAGGACTTGTTAGCAAACTCCAACTATTACCGTATTTAGATTTTCAGACCACTGATATATCAAATACCCACAAGATTTGGAAAGGAAGTCATAGGCAGTTAAGAAAGCTAATTTATCCAACCTGGTATCGTGTTAGCGGCAGACCAGCTTTCATAGATTAGCCTTCCTAAAGTGGAGAAATAGGAAGTGGAATTGAATTTCTCTGTTTTTTTATTTGCCGTCTTACATTCTCTTATCTTTCATTTGTTTCTGGGTAAAATTAATAATCTTGGCGGTCACCGATAGAGTCACGTGAAAGGTGAATGTTAAGGAACTAATTACTGAAGATTATCTGGAGTTATATATTTTGGGTTTCTTTTTGTTCACTGTATGTTCAAAGTAGCTGTTACTGATATTTATAAAAGTCAGTGGTTCTTCATAGTTACCTGGTCGTTTGTCAAGATATTACTGAAATAATATCTTCTCTATTGTAAAAGTTTTTCAGTTATATCTGTAGTGTTTCATGATGCAAAATCGTATCGTCTTCAAATAGTAATTACATAATTTTTACATAATTATATAACTTTAGGTCACATTTCCTCTTCCTTCTAGTACAATTTTCTGATTTCCACTTTATATATTTAATATAACCTGGGTAGCCCCATGGTCATATTTAAACTTTGTAGTAGCTTTTTCAAACTGAGAAAACTCTCATGCTTTGTAAATTTTAAAAATTGAGAGTTCAACTTCAGTTTTAGTTTTCTACACTTCCTTTCTTTAAAAGAAGTTTGGGAGGATGTCTTATTTTGTAAAATGTTAGTGTATGGCTGCAATCATAGACTGTAAATTTTTGAGTTAGTTATTTAGTTCAGATGCAGAGCCTTGTTTTTTACCTAGTTTATAGTATATTATGGGGGTTATGATACTTGCTGATAAAAAGTTCAGCCGAAGCAGGTGGATTTACAGGCAAAGGATAAGGATGGAGGCAATGGATGCATTTAGCTTTTCTACCTCTGCAGCTAATGCAGTTGATTTGAACGGAAGTGATTGCCCGGTTGAGTCAAGGCACGTCAGTGATTTGCACTAAGCTTCCTCTGGTGGGCAATTTCATTCTCACTCTCACAGCCCCCGAGGTGCTGCATGGGTGCACACCAGAGGCTTCCTGACCAAAGTTCATGTGTGGTGTAATTTAAGTAAAAGCCCTGATTATGTTCTGTGTTGCTCTGAGTTAAATGATAGGAAAATCTGATACGTGTGGAAGGGCAGGAAGCAAGTATGTTTTTCTCCCTCAGTTTAGAAAAAATAGCATGAGAAATGTATTAGTCAATGGTGATTCTAAACGCTGCACAGCTAATGGTAGGAAGTAGGAAACAGATTAGAGTATGGAGAGTAGTGACAGGAACAATTCACTGATTTATTAATGTATGCATCACTTCCGATTGCTCAGTGTAGAGCTATAATTCATACATATGCATATGTACTTGTCATACCATTCATCTGAACATCACAAAGAGTTAAAATCAGCCAGATTTAAACCTATTGTATTTGTATTGCTACATGCCCTACTTTGAATTTCTCAGTGGGTCTGTTCATTTTCCTATGAGATGATTTTAGATATATCCAAAAGCATACTCTGAATGATTAGGGTAGGTTTAAGAATTTGTCCTATTAGCAGTCTAGCTTCTGGTAATATACCCTGTATGCTAAACCCATCCATTTTTATTAAACCAACATTACTCAATACAGTATGAGAAAAGGAAGCTAGTTTTAAAATAGAGTGAGTCTATTGTTCCCAAATTTTTTAGCCAAGTCCATGAGATTTATCATCCTTAATTTTGCCTGTTAGGTCTAAATTATTGGCTTCTCAGGGCAAGATATGCCAGTGCAAAGGAAATAGGCACGTGAGTACTTCAGTATTTTCTATGAATTCTTGTTTGATTCATAGACTGATTTATGTTGTGGCAAGCAATTGGCAAAATAGCAAGTTACAAATAACATATAATAAAAACTATTTTGTACCTTTATTATCTTATTTGGCTTAAAAGCATTAGTAACTTAATTACAAGTGCCATCTTATATTTGAAGACATATGACCTCCCCCTGCTTTTTGGGAATCTGATCATTGATAGCTCTAGTTTTTCTCCTTATCACTATCTAACAAACTATGAAATATTTAAATTTATTGTGTTCCCTTTTCCTCTTAAAAATTACAAGCTGTGACTGGGGAAGGCTTTCTGTATATTTAACTGATTTAGTCATGTGATAAATATTGGAAAATATTGGTGGAATGAGCAAATGGATGGGACTCAGCGTATTGACATAACGTGACACTATTCAACA
This sequence comes from Thryonomys swinderianus, assembly GCA_004025085.1. NCBI lineage: Eukaryota > Metazoa > Chordata > Mammalia > Rodentia > Thryonomyidae > Thryonomys > Thryonomys swinderianus. The sequence continues at coordinate 77,940 of PVIC010002361.1, forward strand.
CAGTAGTAATAATTTGATCAGAAAACATTAGTTAGCTGGGCGTGGTGGCTCACACCTGTAATCCAGCACTCGGGAGGCAGAGGCAGGAGGATTGCTGAGTTCCAGGCTTGCCTGGGCTACATAGTGAGCTCAGGGCCAGTGTGAACTACAAAGTGAGACCCTGTCTCAAAAAGAAAAGAAAAAAAAACATTAAACTCAATTCTAGGATTAGTGAAGAAGTTTGAATTCCATTACTTCCTCTGCTAAATTATAAATATAGGAGGGTGAGAAAAATGGACAGATAAATTGCATTCCTTGCCTATATACCTTTGTGCTTTTTCTCCTTGACTAAGTTTTTTATTCAGTCAAAAATTCCTTTTTCTTTGTTCATTTTTTGACCTGGTGAATCCTGATCACAAAAATTACTATAGGTGGCAATGTCTCCAGGAAACGTTTGAAGCCCCTGCATGTTACAGTTGTTACATTGCCTGTCTTTCCTTCTTTCTTTCTCTTTCTCTCT